>JAHWXV011074921.1:0-12653 GCA_024586415.1 Phrixothrix hirtus
ATATATATATATATATATATATATATATATATATATATAAATTTCGTTTGCCATTTAGTATTGTACTCACCACGATGCTTTTCTGTTACTACTTACAACCATCTTGTCCTGCATTAAGGTACCGTTTAAGAACTATGCGTAAAATTCCACAGGATATACAATTTTAATCGTAACATGTCAAATTAATTAATTTAGAATTTCAATGTTTGCCTCTTTAGTCAAGAACTATTCTTACCTCAAATTTTGTATAATTAAATTATTACGATTAGCAAACATTGACTTCACATCTATTTGATAACACAATGACTACTGTATATCATATTTTTGTTTTAAAATTTAATTTGTCAGCAGTATAATTAAATGTAATACATTTTTAGCTTTAGAACCTATTATTTATTAAGTACTTGTGATCTTTTTGATAATGAAATTCAATTAACACTTACTCCTACATATATTATTTTGAATTTATTTTGTAACTTTGGTATGCTACTTCACGATTAATTATAATTTTTCTATTTTTAAAAATCCGTTTTTATCTATAAGACTCTTCAAGACAATTTTGAAAATTTGCTTGCATGGTTTAGAACTTAAAAACAGTTCTTTGTGTTACGTTTATTTTAATTAATTTGTTTAGCTTTCTTATATAATCTGAAGAAATTTTATCTGTTACGAAATAAAACTTCAATTTTTCAGGAGATTCTGTAAGTTAGTTTCCTCAGTTTAGAAAATTAAAAATGTAATCTAATTACTATTTGTTGTAAATTCTTGTGAATGAATATTATTGCACTTGCACCAACTCCGGTACTGTTATTTATGTATGTATGTGTCTATCTATTTAAACATCTATTAGTGAAGTATTTATGTCAATTCACTCCAATTTTTGTAAAGCTTCTTTATAAACATCTGTGTTTTAATTTACACATTTTACTGTCCATTTAACCATAAGTACTGGTATTATCTGTTAACGAAATCTTGCATTTCAATTTATTACATTTTCTTAGCATTAACTTTTTATTTTCAGAGACGAGGTAAGTTGGTTAATTATCCAACGAATCTGTTTTGTATTATTTTTTGTATAAAGCGTTACCAACCCAGAAGACTGTTTTCCTTGTGCTTTTGCTAGCCGAGATCAAACAGTATTTGGTCCACGATAAACTCATTTTTTTCCTGTTAGCGTTGAAATTAAACATACAGGGTGTCTCCTAATGAACGGCCAAAGTCATAATTCTGTAAAAATCCAAAATAAAAGTTTTGAAATTTGGCTAATTTATTTATGCCAAAGGAGCGCTTTTTCTAGCATACAAAACTTGGCATCACTGCTTCCTGTTTTCCCAGAAGTGACCTCACTGTTATATTTTTAAATAGCACCCTGTATATTTTTTCGAAATTCCTATTAAGTGTAAAATTTCCTTCTAATGATGTGTCACAAGTCTGTATTTCCTCCACAATAAATCTAATTCTTTCTCAGGTAAGATAAATTGCTATAAAATCATCAACTGTTCTGTGAAGAACGAAATGAATCATAATTGTCAACAAAATGACATACTATATCAGTTTTATAGCTTCTTCGTTGGCTATAGTTTCTTTCTGGTTATAATTTTTCACGTTTGTGGTATGAACATGAATTATAATCATCTAAGTGATATTTCCACAGCATTAAGCAGTTTTAAGGCTTGAACACAACTTAAGGACTTATAGCACCTTCAAAAAATCGTAAAGGAATGGGTAGACTTAAACACCCTTTTTATTGTACAAGACAATCTTAGGACTTCGATTCGAGAAATAGCTAGCAACACCGGCACATTAAACGAATGGTAAATGAAATACTTTCAAGGCATAAATTCAAAAAGTACAGGCATTAGAGGATACATTTTTGTAAGATTTTTTAAATATGCTTGAAGAAGATTCACATTTTTTGAGAAAAATAATTTGGATAGATGAATATACAATGGCAATAGTGATATTTTTAATAGGAGCAATAATCGATATTGGAGCCAAGAAAATCCACAAATTATTGTTGAACATAACTTTCAAAGAAGATTTTGCGAAAATGTGTGGTTGGTATTTTGGGAGATATATTGATTGGGCCATGTTTCATAAATGGTACTCTAAAGCAACAAATATACTAGCAACTGTTGACCAACGACGCTGAAAATTTTCTGGACGTATTGCCTCTTGCAATGCTTACTACAGCTATTTTCAATAAGATGGGGCTCAATAATGTGCTGAAAGCAACTAATGCAGTAGTTAGAAGATGTCAGATGTCTATTAAGCAAGGTGGTTATCAATTTGAACAGTATTTATAGGATGCTTCTTTTTGTATTGAGTTTTGTTTTTTGATGTTATCACAATCAAATTAAATCGCTTAAACATTTACTCTTTCCACAAGATAACTGACTTTATTTTATAGCAATTTACTTTACCTCAGGATAATTCAAATTATTCTGTGAGAAATATTGATTTATGACACACCTTCGGAAAGGAAATTTTGCGCTTAGCATAAATTTAAAGAAAGTGCAGGGTTCTATTTAAAAAATGACATTGAAGTCATTTTCAGAAAAACCTAAAGTAGCAGCTAAAAAGGGTGTTTCATTGGCAAATATTTTGCCCAAATTCAAAAATTTATTTTATTTTTTACAGAGTTATGCTTTTGTCTGTTTTTTAGGAGACATCTTGTATATGGCAAGTTTCACTTACATAGTTTTATTCCTTTCAGGTGATGCATTTTCTATGGAAATCAATATATTTTGGGTACGTGGTACGCATATTAAGATACTAAAACAATTCTTATGAACACATGCATTACAGCTGAGGAATATACGAGTGACTAGTGATAATCAGAAGTATTTTTCCCTTTATACTTGTTCCTCAAAAATAGTCACAAAAATCCTGTGGAATCACACAATGAATATAGGTAAAACTAATTGCGACATGACAATGCCTCGTTATTCTTTCTGAGATCATTTGAGCTGACCCGTGTAATATATTTTGCTCACCTCAAGCGTTAAATATAGGGTGGTAAATAATTTAATACATAGTTCCTTGGTTAATTATAAGTAAAAAAATTCATATAAGTAAGTGTCTTAAAATGCATCACTTCCGAGATACAAGACGTTAAAGTTTATAGAAAAAAATGGTTTTCCATTATATTTTTGTTATGCGTTATAATTCTTTTTTAATGTTTGGTCTAAACCTATATCATATTATTGTAAATTTGATAAGATGATAACTAATGAAAAATGCAATTCAGTGATTTAGATACAGCGTTCTTTGCTTTCTTCCAAGATAAAGTCTACGCCAGTGTATTTTTAACGAAAACTGGTAACATTGTCCACCTCCTATTTAATTTAAGGTAAAGGGTATTCCTGTATTATCTACCTAAAGCGTACCGTTCTTGAGGTAATTTGAAACGCAGATTTCCTCATATCAACAGAGTTTGGTAAATTACACCAAGAAAATTAGGAATAAATTTTAATGAACAATCAAGTATTGAAAATCTATGAGATAATTCGTGAATTAATTACTAATTAAAAAGTTCATATAAAAAAGTGCCTTAAAATGCACCCATTTCCAGATACAGGTCATTAAAGTTTATAGAAAAAAATCGTTTTTCCATTATATTTTTATTATTGATATCATATTTTTTTTTCACTTTTTGTCAAAGGTTATATAATTTTATTAAACATTTGATAACATTATAATTTATGAAAAATTAAATCTAGTGACTTCGATTTATCTGGAAAAAAAACAAAGAACCCTCCTGTATCTGGATTTAATTCTTTATCACATTCCATCTTATCAAATTTACATTATAATGATATAGCCTTGGGCAAAAAATGAAAAAAAAATATAACGAATAACAAAAATATAACGAAAAAACGATTTTTTTCTATACATTTAACGGCCTATATCTCGGAAGAGATGTATTTTAAGTTACTTATTTATATAACTTTGTTACTCATAATTAATCTAGGTATTATCTATTAAAAAAATTTAAAATCATTAGGAAAAACCCTTATATATTACTGATTACAGCGAGATTTTGAAGAAATGTGTATGATAACCAAAAATGTATATTAATAGTTAAAGTATGATTTTATGTTATATTTCATTCGTATTTGCGTGGGCTGTTCGAAAAGTAACATGCGTTTGATTATTAAGAAAACATAAAGACAGATTCAAAACTTTTATTATACACATCTTATAGCTGCAGTGTTATACTACGAGGAGGATTTCATAAATAATGCACATTATTTTTATATACTTACATGTTTATTATCTTGATAGTATCTCGTTACAATCCTTCAACATAATCTCCCTTCTTCTCAATTAGCTCGTTTCAACATGTAGAAAGCTTTGCGATTCTCTCTAGTACGTAATCTTTGTTCATTTGACCAATGACTCGGGTAAATGCGGCGGAAAGCTCTTCTAAAAATGAAAGACGATGTCCTCGCATGGGTTATTACAACTTTGGGAACAAATTAAATTCTAGATAACTCAAGTCAGGACTGTAGGTAGGATGAGGTAGCACTTCCCAACCGTATTCACGCAGCTTATCAATTACGACATTGACGACGTGTGGACGAGCGTTATCATAGAGAACGAGTGGCCCAGCCTCGAGCAACTGAAGTCGGGCTTTGTGCATTTTTCTGTTCAGTTTTTGAATAAATTTATCATAATACAGTACTGTAATACATATCTGTCTATTATGGTGATTCCATGATGATTGTAAGCGAAGATCATCGTTTGTTTCACCCCGCCAATCTTCGATGAAATTTGTTTGGACGTGGGGAAGAACATCATCTCCATTCGTTTAATTGTGATCTCATCTCTTGTCCAAAGTCTCTAATCCACGTTTCATCAATAGCGATGATTCGATGCGGGGAAGTTTGGCCTTCAACATGGAAGTTTGGCCTTCAATATCACATCTTTGTTTCAACAATGTTGCAATGTCCAGACGTTTTTGTTTCTGTTCAGCGCTCAAGTAGTGAAGGACACATCGCGTAGAAATTTTTCTTTTGTATAAGTCATTTCTCAGAATTCGGAATACGGACGTTGTTGAAATTTCCGTGGCTATAGAAAGTTTTCTACATGTTGCACTATGATCTTCTTCAAGAGCATGTGCCACAAGTTTGACACTTCGTTGGTCTGTTGATGTTTCCCGCTTTCCTGGTCTTTAGTTGTCGTGTATGCTCATTTAAAGTTTTGTGAATTTCCGTCGGGTTTTTGCACGTAATCTTTCGATTGTAATGTACGATCCTTGATCCTCGACAGTTACAGTACCCGAAACCGATGCAGACTCCACTTCTAAATCACGTAATTCAATACATTACACGCTATTGACGCAGCAAAAACACGTGCTTATTTCTCAAAGCTTGAACTACAACTGGGGTAACATTCACTTTCGACGCGTTATTTACTACGCAGTGTTGCTAACCTGTGCAGTAGTTACGAAATATCCCTCGTATGTTTGTACATAATTACCAATCGCATCGAAGTATGTTGATTAACAAATTTTGAAAACTCTTCTACACAAAAATCGGTTGTTTGTGACTTAATCATCGTTCACTACAGTTTTATAGTTTTTATCGTCGTTGCAGTACTGAGAAGCAAGTAAATTTGTATTGTGGATGAATAGGTGATAATCGCTTGGAGCAAACCAGACCTGTAGGAAGGATGATTGAAGACATCTCATTTGAATTGCCGAAGAAATGCTTAAGTACAAGCATTAGTATGGGAGCGGGAGTTATCGTACAAGAACACCGTGTCTAGATGTCTTTAATTTTATCAAATTGTCACAATATGCTTCCGATCTAGACTTGACGGAATTTTCTGTTGCGTACTTGTTTTAAAAAGATTTTACAGGCGCACTGATAACGGCATACCTCTCTCCATTTCAATGCTCAATGTGCACTGAGTTACTATTCATTTCTACGCAGAAATGGCGCCGTCGTCCCGCTACTTAATTTCTTCATACCTACGAGTTGTGGTTATTAAATAACGGGAGCGGGCGTCCAATAGGCGGTATACTTATAGGAATGCGAGAAAGGTGAGTGACTTTAAAGCTTGCGGAAGCAGTCAAAATATAAGCTAGATTTTGCTGTCACTTACAGTCAGTCTTGAACAGTGATAAAAGGACAGATTTGTAATGGTGTTGCTGGGATTGTGGCTAATTTTAAAATGGAGCAGCGTATTAATCTCAAATTTTAGAAATTGCCAAGTGATTTTTTGAAACTGTTGCAGGAAGTGTACGGTGCGAGTGTTTGAATGGAACAAACAATTTTCTGAGAAACTTAATAATATTGTTTGTAACTATCGCCAATCAAGCATTTGAAAGGGAGCAGACGTAAACATTGATAAAATGATTGAACGTCCGATTTTACACAATCAATTAGAAATACGTGAAGTTTTCGTCAAAATGATTCCAAAAATCCTCATCAGAAACAGAAAAACTTCATGGAACAACTCTCCGCGCAACCTCAATTAAACGAATTTTTCAATATGATCTTGAAACGAAGCGGCAATTATTGAACTAGAAAACTCCCAAACCACTGAGACTGAAGAAACTAGGATGGGCAAATCGAACGTGAAAGCAACGATTACTGGTCATGGATGATAGAGTACCATCGGGTCGGACCGTTAGTCAGTAGCAATACCTTGATGTTCTAGCCAATCTGAGAGTCTAAGTGAGAAAGAAGATGTCCAAGTTATGGAAGAATAACATATTGATCTACATCACGGCAACGATCTGCTAGTAAACTAGTTTCAGGACTATAAGAGAAACCCGGTGCAGGGGCACCCATTTCACTTTATGGATTTAGTTCATGTGACTTTTACTTGTTTTCTAAGGTAAAATCTGCATTGAAGGGAAGCTATTTTCAGATTGTATACTAGGTTAATGAGGTTAATGAATGATAACCTGCAGCACTATCTCCAACAATGGAAAATTCGTATGCAATGCCACAAATGGGAAAGGGGATAAGTTTAAGATTATAATAATAAACCGCATTTTTGTCACTGATCTCACTATTAATTGCCACACCTCGTAGATCAATATTAAATTATTCTCTATATTTTCAAAAATGGAATTTTAATTAGTTTTGAAGGGATTTCTTTATTTTTTAATTCAGGATTAATTTTACAAAAAACGACTTAAAAAAATTAAGCTCTAGAGAACAATATTTTAAAGACATTTAATTCACATTAACTCTCGTAAATTTGTTTATACTCTATGTTCATTTGAAAAACAGAACAATACTAGAGTTATAAATATAACCAGAGTAAATTAGCGTAATTACACGCGAATACATTACAACTTGCTGTCCCATTTACTTTATACCTATTGTTTACTGAAATGTAATTAAATTACAAGTAACGCTAAAGATGAGTTATAAAGTTAATTTTACAAACAGTATAAATACAACAAAATTAAATGTCAAAAATTACATGCTTAGATTTTTCGGTAATTACTGCTATACAACAATATTTATCAAGATGGCACCGCCAATTATTTATATTTATTAAAAATACAGCGATTTAATTTTATTAATTATTAAATATTACCAATTAATTGAATTATTACTAGAAGAAACAATGACGTATTTAAATTATAGATCAAGGTCTGTATACAATAATATTATTATCATGGTGAACAATTCAAAATATATTTTTACATAAATATCTATACATAAAAGGATAAGTATATAATTTGCATAAATCAGAAGTTACAAATGAATCAAGGGAGCAGAGATCAAAAAATATTTCCATGCTGAATTTTTATAGCAAGATAGATAAAATGGACTAAAGTGCGGCTTATTTACAAGAAAAATGTTTTTTGGCGATTGTTAATACTTTAAAATATAGGATTATATCGAGGGTGATAGATACACCCTTAGTAGATCGGCTGTCACTTACGCCACCCTATTGTAATTTTTACATTTAGATAGGTTTTGCGCGATAATCTATTTTTGCATACAGCTTTTGAGAAAAAATTAGGTGTAAAATTCATATTTTTAATATGATTCGAATTTTAAAAACCATACCAAACAATGCCATTCTGTTATATAATTATAATTACAGATTGTAGAAATTACCATAATCATGGTGTATAAAATACATATGACATACAGATATCAACTAATCTAATAGGGAATGAGTGTACCACTTTAATCGAGGATATACTCTGTGGTATCATTACGCATGGTTAAACACTTCATTTTATACTACAGACCCGGACTAAATAAATTGCTAAGTCTAACAAAAATGTTTATACCTAGTTTTGAAAAGCATTGGAAAAATATATTGAACGATCATTGTAAAACAGTTTCTTAACTCCTGAGGCCATTTTAGTCAATTCAAAAATACATTTAGATTCGACTCTTGCTACTGAAATCAAATGCAATGCTTACGAAGTTATTTTATCTCTGTTGTCATATTTACAGTGTCCCGAAATTAAAACACAATCTATGACTAAAAATAAAAAGGATGTTCTGATTAATATGCGTCACAACATTATTCCTACGTTAATTACAACCCTCTGAAGGAGGAGCGTTGATATCCCTACAATCAAACCGATGTGCTCCAGGGTAAATATTTTCCTCAATTTTGTTGTTGTATTTTTGTAATTTTTGATATTAATTTTTATAATTTGAGAATTTTCTCGAAAGAAATTGTTGTTGTTTTACTTTGATAGAATGTTCCATTTTCGAGTAAAATCTATTTAAAAATTATGTTACACGCCATAGAATACCATTGTATGCAAACATTCTGCCCCGCTCCCTTATCCGCAAATAAAAAACTACGGAATTAAATTAGATTGCACAAAATCTGTTTAACAAAGAATTTAATTATCTCTTATGTGTAGAAGTTCCAAAATTACATGCAGTAATGTTTTTAGTGTATCAAATATATTGGAAATTGTGCTGATTTTGAATATTATTTTGCAAATCCACGACTTTATAAATTAGTTACTAAAATAATACCACATTAATGCAATAAAATTTTAGCTGTGTTTAGTTTACTCTGCGCATAATAATATCTAGAATTTTTAAATTTCTATATTTTAACAATAACTAGTCAATACCGGATTCTCGCGTCCTATTAGACATTTTAACTTTTTGTTCGTGCTATTGGAAGATGTGTAATTAATCAGGAATTATAGATTATTTCGTGAAATTAAAGTTGTAAAAAGAAATAAATCCAAATGTCTAAGACGCTAATGGCGCAGCGAGAGGAAAACACCACCGCAACTGTAGTAAGTGTAGTCTCTTTTCACCGCACTTCTCCTGATGGAATTGCATGGGTTAGTATTTTGCGTCGGATACGCGGGGTCGCAAATCCCCGAAAATCAACGCGGCAAAGCCAATTACCCCCCGTGAGGCGAGATGAAATCGTTACACTGGTTAAGTTAGGAACTTAGATGGAAACGTGCGTATACCAGTAAAGGACATCGATCGGTAAAGTTACTTCATAACAACACCAGGCCACGCATTGCTTCTGGTGTAAAGGACATCGTATTGAATCCTAGATGTGACGCCTTGGGCATTCAGCATATTCACCGGATATAGCACCGTCTAATTACTACCTATTCCGGCCGATGCAATGCGCCTTATTGGGCACAACCTTTAAGTCGGGAGATAACGTCCATTAAAGAGTTAATAACTTCATCGCGTCCAAAGACACAATTTTAGTAAAAAAAGCTACCCGGTAAACGGCTTGCAGTTATTTAAAATAGAGGTGACCATTTTGATTAAAAATTTATCTTATGCTTTTTAAATAAAGTTTAGAGGTTTTTAAAATACGTTTACTCCCTCTATAACGAGAGACTAAGGGGCCAAGCACATTATCTCGTTATAAGCAAATCTCGCTATTATCGAACCCACAAAAAATCCTTACATATTTATTAGGTAACGCTTTCAATAGCTACCGCGCAAGTTTAAAACACCTAAATAACTTATATGTCTCCAGTAAGTTACATAATATTACACTTGTATGTGCAACATACAGTAGATGCCGCTTCATGTTATCGCTAATATGTTATCAATCGGCAATTGTTATCGATTTCTCATGATGCCTGATATTTATATTACTTTAACATGTAAAACTACTTGTTTATTTTCATCAAAAACTGCAACTAATGTTATTATTCTTGAATATTTAATTCATAAATTGTATGGACATTGAATTCTAATGTTAGGTCAATATGACTCACTTATAATAATGGGCATGATTTATAAATTAAATTCCTTGAAATTATGTACATATATGTACCTATAAACTTCCAAAAGTTGTCATTTAATTTAGATAACAAAACCATAAAATATAATTAAAGGAAGAAAGAATTTTAAGAAATGTTCATCTTACTTTTAAAAATTATAAATAAACTGCGTTTGCACGTTTTAATAGAGACCTGTATTATGTATCATAAATAAAATTTAGATTTCTTTTCACAGACGTGTTAGTTTCAAGGTCACTAACTGTAATTTATATGTTTATGATTACATTTTAAATTTCACAGCTGCATCTTCAGAACGAAAGGTTAATAAAATAAGTCCACAATTTAGATTAACCATAAAATTGTTTTCTGATATGCTCTACGCGTACAAATCTCATAAATAAACAAAAAACAGAATAACCTCGCTATAATAGTGTACAGCTCACAATTTCAGAAAAATAGGATTAACTTCCTAAAATGAGTCAACGAACTTCAGTGTTGTTTGGTCTACGCGGTTCAAATAGAAATGTATATGTATGTACAATTTTCGGATGAATCCATCCGCTAACGTTCAACTTGGGCTTTTTGGAATGTACATGCTTATGTATAATTTTCGACATTACGTGAAAAAACATCGAAAACAATACAGATCTCGTTCATTTTTCTTCACTATAACAGAATACAGCTCGTTATAGAAAGATTGTTTTATAGAAATTCTAATAGGAAGTTCAGAGAACATTGAAAATTCTTCATTATAAACGAAAACTCGTTACAACCGTGTTCGCTATAGCGAGAGTCGACTGTATTTGTATTATTTATTTGTACAACTTCTAAGAATTTTGCGGTTTAATAGCAACGGATAACATACCTTTAAATCAATTTTTCATAAGAACAGCCTATCCCATCAAAGTAAAGTGGACCTAAAATAAAGTTGGAGCAACATGTACCTTGCACCTTGCCGGTTTGGTACGCACCTGATATTAAACTATTAAAATTATTATCGCAGAGCTATTTTGGCACAAAATTTACAATGTATAAAAATTTGATGCTTTTATGACGACTTTTGAGATTTTTAAAAAATCTGTTATTCAGCTACTCCCATCGGAAGCTGTAAACTAACTTAGCAATAATTTTTCGGCCCACATTTATAGAAATTTTTCTTCTCAATTTTAGTCTTAGATTACGTTGTAAAAATTGTGTGCGATAATTCCAGGACAACCTGTATAATCGGTATTATGGGATATTAATATTCAATAACGTAGCAATTAAAATTTGGTAAAAATAATAACAAATTAAAAGTTGATAATTAATTTTTATTATTTTGATGGCAGTCTTCCGCAATATAATTGTTAAGGTGTTTTATATTAAAATTGTAAAATTAACTGTCTTGATTATAAAAAGCACATAACATTTTCGATCTTTAATGAGAAATGAATGAATTTCAAGTCTCTAAATCATCATCAGTGTGTAAAATAATTTGGTAAAATAAATTAGAAGAGTTTAAAAAACAATCAGTAATTAGCACATATACATATAATTCTTTTACTGATCTCTTTGGTGGTGATGTAATTAATTAATTGTAAGAATTTGAAGTATATTTCTTTTTTTATAATTAGTATTAATTTGTAGATATTGCATGGTAGATTTAAGGTAGTTGTAGTGTGTTAAATGTTTTTGTTTGCATATTAGATATAAGGTAGTAAGTAGTAGAATGTTTTAAATCATTTTGTTGGTATTGTAATTTTGTTTATTTAAAATTGGTGGTGGTATTTATTAATTAAACGCGATTTTCAGTTGAATATGTCAAATATACTTCAAAGTCTTGATGGTACGGGTGCCATGTTGTGACACTGTTACAGGTCGTTGTAATAGTGTTGGTGAGAGGTCTAGATCAATGTAAATATATTAATAACGGCATTATAACTTTTCAGCGTATTTTCTGTTTATAGACAATAATGGTAAATGGCGATAAGCATTTCTATTTAGAATCGCACTTCCGTACTTTCATTTAAATATTGTGATGATGTAATAATTTTTTAGTTTTTCTTTGGGAAACTTTAATTTAATAAAACAAGCAATACAATAGAATTAAAATCAGGTCCATTATGTTGCATGGTTAGCTGTCGTTGTCTAGAGAGGTTTTCTATCCCACGCTGGCATCACTCAGATAGCATAGAGACGACGAACTCACGATATCCTGCCCCTATCTCCACGGCATTGGCAAAGTGGGGACCAGAAAGAAAATGTAGTATTGACCTAAACAGATGATAGGTTGATAGTTGCAAACTCGGGCTATAGTATATATATACACTGTGTCCGAAAAGTATGGAATATCGTATTTATCTCAGTAAATATGCATTTTATGGAAAAATGTTTTCTATAACAGTTGCTTAGTTTTTTGTTTCACGTTATAGGGCAATACCAAATAACTATTCTTTAA
>JAHWXV011074994.1:0-15100 GCA_024586415.1 Phrixothrix hirtus
ATATATATATATATATATATATATATATATATATATATATATATATCATTCTAAATATTGATTATACTAAAAATTACTTTGGAATTGTTCATTTTAAAATTTGATTCATAATTTTGAACGTGACTTCGAAAATTCCTTGTAAATTGCTATATTTTTAAATTCTTATTTTGCTTTGGATGAATAGCATCTTTTAGCAATCCTAGCAGTTAAGTACAGCTTTTATCTTGAATTATTTCATATTTCTGCAACTTTAAAATTCTTTATCCTCACGTACGTGGCTCTATTTACCACAATATATTTGTCGTAATTTTAATTTAATTTAGGAAAACGTTATTATTTAATTACTTAAAAATAAATATGTCAAGACTAAAAATTGTATTTTATTGAATTATCCTATTGAAGAAGCTAAATTTAAAGGTTAAAGTACGATACCTAGCCTCCTTAATGATTCCGTTATATAGAATAAGATGGGCGTGGGCAGTTGTAAAAAACCCGTGTGATAATTAAAACAAAATTTCATTACTCATAATGATTAATGGAAATTTGAAAGTTTATTTCTCTATACCTGACAACTCTTACTTAACGATTATTGCAAATCAGTGCTATTGAATCCAGCATCCTACTTCTTTTATTCTGCCTAGCAAACACAATCGTTTCAGTACTAACAAGTAATCAGACGTTCTTAATTGCATCTCAGTAGAGTTATAAACAGTGTCAAGGTATACGTCCGCACTCATTCAAAACTTGGACCGGAAGATTTCCGAAAATGGCCAATCAGTTCTATGTTCAATCGGAATGGTAAAAATTCAACGAGCAAAATAATTTAAAGACATAGGCACACTCGTTGAACTTCAATGCGGATATATAACAAATACTATAAACGTACGTTAAATGGAAAATAGAAAACGTACAGCGGGATAATAGTTAGGCTACACTAACTATTAGTGTGCAGTTTTAAATTTCCACGTTTAGGTTGGTCACATTGAAATTTTGACTTCAATCTGTCAAATATTTTGTTATTAGTAGCTTCATAAAGTGGAAGTACTTTTGGTTGTTTTGCTATGAATAATATTGATAAACGTGCAGTCATTAAAATTCTACAAATGAAAGGTTTAGAAAATGCAGATATTCTTGAAGAATTGCAGAATGTTTTGGGATAATTTGCTCCTTCATATACAACCATATAAAGTTGTATAGCTGGGCTCAAATGTTGCCGCACAAGTGTTCAAGGTTAATACGCCCTACAAGTAGCACTGTACCATAAACAGTAGCAAAAGTTCACGATATGGTGATAAAAGACCGGAGATTAAAGCTGAGCAAAATTGCCATTAGTGTAGGTATTTCAAACGAGCGGGTATGCAATATTGTAACCAAGAAAAAGCATGAAAAAGTTATCTGTCACGTTCAGTCTCATTGAAGCAAAAACTTGTGCGGTTTTAATTGTGTCAAGAACTTTTGTGCAATTTTCAAGAGGATTCAGCTGATTTTATGAGAAATTTTACTACCACAGATGAAACACGGGATCATTACTATACGTCGGAAATAAAACTGCAAACTACGCAATAGAGAGAACCCGGTTGTTCAGCCCCAAACGAAGGCATGTCTACGAAGTCGAGTGGAAAGGTAATGGTGCCGGTTTTTAGCGATGCTAAGGAAATTCTAATGATGGATTACCTTTCAAGTGGCAAAAACTGAATGGCGAATGGCTAATCTTCTGGGCATGTTGAATGAAAAGATTCGCGAAAAAAGGCTCCATTTAGAGCAGAAATATTCATTTTACATCATGATAATGCTGTCTTTACACCAGTATATTTCAGTGACCACGATTCAAAAATTAATATATGATTTGTTTCCCCATTCACCGTATTTGCCTAATTTATCTGCTTTGGACTTTCGCCTATTTTCCAAACTAAAAGTTTTCCTAGGGACAATTTTCAACTGATGAGGACGTGAAAGCCACAAAAGATCCATATTCCGCCGAACTTGAAGAAAATTTCTTCCGTAATAAAATTGAAGCATTGGAATGTCGCTGGAACAATCGTATTGAACGTTTACGAGATCATGTTGAAAAATAAAAACATTTCTGTAACAGTAATACTTTTGTTTTCATTCTTGTACCGCCTAATTGTCGTCCGCCCTCGTCATATAGATTATAAAAATAAAGGAAAAGTTCCTTACAAATTGTTTTATTTAGCTACGAGATCTCCTTACTGCTATGCAATATTAAAGCTTAATATACAAAGTTTACCAAAAGTTTTGAATAAAGTTCATATTATTTTATTCTTTGATTTGCTGGAAAAATCCAGAAAGACATTTGCTAGGTTTTTCACTTTTAAGTTTTTCTATGAAATTTACACACACACATGATATCACCCCCTCACACCCGAATCCTCAATATTTAGAATCTACTATAACGTGTATAGACATAAGAATATACGCGTATAATATGAATTTCTTCTAATTACGTGAATTATCTATCACAGAGAACGATAATATTAGAATTAACTTTAACACATATTTATTTCTTGCGATATTATAATATTTCATTGAAAAAATACCAAGTACTAGTATTTGAAATGTACATTAAGAAAATTATCCTGTAGATTATATAATATTTTATTTATCTTCATTAATATTTACAGAACCTGGAAGCATATGGTTCCAGTGTCTTATTAAAATGCAAGTACAGCACTACATAAGAACTGATTACAGAAATTAAAGCGTTCTAGAAGTTTTAATAGACTTGAAGGAACAGCAATTACAAAATTTAATAATGACGTTTTAAACTGAAATTGTATTAGAAGCTCTAAAGAAAGTAGAAACATTTTTAGAGAACATGTCAGCTGCAGAATATTGTTTATTGTAACGTAATCAATCTGCATTTGGTATTAATTTCGTAGACGTTAGTGAATTAATTAAATTTACTAGTTATTCAATCATTATTAAAATGAATTAGTTAGTAACAACTGTAATATACATGGGTATTTCAATAAGTCAGGTAAAACTGGAATAAGCAATTGTTTTTTCGGGTTAAGACATTTTATTTTTCAACTTAGCGCCCCTCCAATTCAATGTACTTATTCTAACGGTATTAATGACATTAATGATAATAGAACTTGCTAAAGTCTATAAAATACTTAGATGGTATTGGCAAGCCAATTCTCATATTTAGAAATAAGGAATAGTCAAAAGAAGCCACGTTGGGCGAATTAGGGTATGTGGGAGCACTTAGAAATGCAATTCACGCATTTTTACAGTTGTATTAACTGAAAAAGTGCTACCACGTTATTGTAACAAACACAATAGTTAATTTACCGAATGTGACCAGTTTTTTGTGATATTTTTCTTCAACTGGTCCAACAATGATGAGTAATACCCTCATGCTATTGCTTTAGCTTAATGATTAGAGTTAACTAGCAAGAGTATCAAAAATTAGTTGCTATTACTTTACCAGTTGATGGTGCCGCTTTTACCACCTTCGGGGCCAGTATCTACTCATTGTTTCGATTCATTTCTGGCTTCAGAAGTTTAGTACTGAAACCAAGTCTTATTACCAGTAATAAATAGATCAAGTATTCAGATGTATTGTACTTAAACAGTATCAAACAGTACTCTGAAGTTATTGAACAATTTCGTTTTTGATACATTGCAAAAAGCTTTTTCATATCCAAATCATCATTCAAAATGTAATAGCTGTACTAATCAAAAGGTTGAAGCCTCCAAAATCTTACGCACCCTCACCCAATGATTTTCTAGTACAATATCGTGTACCATTCTTATCATCTCTGCTGTATGGATATAATTTGGCCAGCTAACCGCTCAGCATCACGAATGCTTGTATAATCTCAATGCAAATTATTAAGTCGCTTGTCAATCATTTCAGTTGATGGATCAAAGTCCGGATAGTAGTTGTCAATATTTTGGTTTGTTTCTATTATTGTCTTTCCACGTAGAAAATGATGCCTAATTAAAACGCGAAAATCACTATTGTCATTCTAGTGAAACTAATATGAGCTATTTACCTTAACTGACTATCAAACACCAACAAACTGATCGATATCCTTGAAACTTGATGTGACACCATCTGGCGTGGTTATTTTAACAACATAATAATGATTGTACTGTGGTTTCGCCATTTCTTGCATTTTTAGCTGACCTATTAAGTTATCCGCGTATTGCAGCACACAATACGCTTTTTAGATTAAATAATTTGACGTGGAAGAACACATAACTTTCTCTTACGTATTATAGATACACAAATAATGTCCACAAATGGTTAAAATATTATTTTCGTTTATTTTGGGAACGACAACTGCACCTTTTAACGTTACATCGTTACATGTATATTTGTATATACATTAGTAACTCATGTGCTTTCAGTTTATTTAATTTAACATTTAAATTTCATCATATATTTATTTATATTTGGTTGTGGTATTTTTCAGAAACGACGCAACGTTCATTTCCAAAAATAAAAGTGACAACGTTGTAAATTTACCAATGTATTTGTCTAATACGCATGTCAATCTTTTGTAGAGATTTGTCAACGATTTCGGAGCTTTGTCTTTTGCAGGTTTTTGCAATAACATGTTATATTGATAGATTGTTAAAATGTTTAGTAAATTAAATTTGAAATAAAATATTCTGTTAAAATAAAATTGCTCAGTGTAATATATAATCATTTTCATTAAAATGGAAATAATTATATAAATTTAAAAGAATTTTTAAAAATTAGTTAATTTTTCAATGTGATTGCAAACGTTTGAAATTGGACCATCTTTGCTAATTATAACTTAGTTAATTCTTCCTTGCCGTTTTAGTTGTTTTAAATCAGGAAGAATTGCCTTATTTCAAGGAAGTAATTACAATCTGCATTTAAAGATTGCTACCGGTTAAATCGATTTCAGTTCTAATACACTTGGTGAAGTTTTAAGCCAGCTGTTATCTTGTTACATCGTGTGAAGGTCAAATACCTATAATTATAAAGGGTAAATTATTTTACTTCTTAGAAATAAGGAAGAATATTTCACCTTCTTCTTTGAAAAATAAGGTTAGAATTCATATTTAAAGTAAATTTCAATTTTTAAAAGGAATACTAATTTATATTACCAAATCTAAGTTACATTACTTTGCTTGATTAAATTAATGAAATATATTTATTGTATTGTTTTGGTATAAACAATTTGTAACTTCGAAAATAAGTCAGAACGTTAGTGATAACTTGTACATCTTACCAAACTTATTTTCAGTGTTTCAAAGAACATATTACTTTTGTATGTGTATTTTACAGAATTCTGTGGTGGCCCTTCCTGGTTCGAACAACGAAGTGTGAACTAAATTCCACCCGAAGTTCAAAAACAGAGATGGCAACATTACAAGGAAATCAATAAACGAAACTTTGACTAAGTATTTATTTACATTTTTAATCTCCTTTCATATAAAATGTTTAATATTAATTTGTTTCTTTAAATAATTTTATTGTTAATTACATTTTTGATTACAACCTGTTTGTTTTCTTTCCAATGTGCATATTTATTATCCCCCTAAACAAGTAAGATACAACGGTCACACTTTTACTATATAATTCTTTTCTATCTGACGGAACCGTCCAGCGCCGTTAATGTATAAACCGTTGCATGCTATTTAAACGCGGATCTAACGCACCTTCTATCTCAGAGCTAGCTGACGTAACTAGGATCCCGTTATAAGAGCGGGGTAATACGCTCAAACCTATATAAATTATTGGATAGGTAAAACCCTGCTTAACTCCGTAAATTTTCCTCAATAGCTCTCTTCAATGAATTTTCTCAGAAAAGCCAATTAGTAAAATAGTATCATAGACATAAGAAAAGTTTAGAAAAGTGGTTGGGACGTCTTCCACAAAACCACAAAAATTCCAGAAATTGCAAGAAAACGTGGCGTTAAGGTTATTCGATTTTAACGTAATTCTTTAGAACATGATGGTAAAGTACTAAATTTAAATATAAAATTTTCGGAAATGTATTAGAGAAACCCCTTGGTTCGTATAAAATGGAATTAAGTAGCTAAGAAATATACTAAGTTTAAAATAAGATCGCTATAGCCGATTTAAAAAAAAATTCGAAGAATATCTAAAAATGACAAATAAAATGTTGCTTCCGGTTATGCGATGCTAAACATATTCCTGATTTTGCATACAAAAAGTTATTACATCAAATATAAATTTTCATTTAGCTAAGACTTTTAGTATCATAGTTATTCTATGTATACTTAACGGCAAAAGTACTCCTACTTACTCGATTTACGGAAAATTTTCTAAGAAACCATCTAAATTAATGCATACAATGAGCTAGTTTCCAGTATATCAGAAGGAAACAGGAGCAACTACTTCGTAGATTCGTTTATCTGAATGTAAATGTTCATTAGTGTAAATGAAGTTTATTTTGAAAAACAATAAGTATCATATCAAAAAATGTATAGCGTATTAGTATATTTTTCCATACAGTTACAGTGTTACCCTCGCAGTAGGTAGAAACACAAACAAATTATAAATGCAAAGTCAAATACTTTATAATTAGAAGACATAAGAAAAGTGAACTATGTATGAGTATATTTCGTATATATCGCAAACTTTCTAAATCTGTCTGAGACAGTCATTATACAGATCTGGTAGATATTGTAGCTTTAAGTAGGGAAACACAACTTCTAGCAAAGTTTCTAAAGTGGAGTAAGTTAGCGGCACAAAATATCTTGTTAATAGAAAGGGTTTCTAATATATTAAGACAAAGTAACATTGGTCGCTACAAAACTTTTAAAACAGTGATCAGTCTTGGAAATCTTAGATTAAATTATAATTTTATTAAAAAGTTTGGATGATATCCAACTTTATTGTTTGTTCTGTAGAGATCTTGTACATTGCGTTTCTAGAAAATTATCTTTAAAAGATTAAATTTACGTTCTCTGTTTTTATATTTCAATACACAAGAATCATTTAGAGTTTCGATTTGTAAAATAATTATGCTTTGAAATTAGTCGGACGCTTTCTAAATCCATAAGTTCCAAATAAACGCCAAGTTTTGTAATATAATTCTTACAAAAAGTGCTTTTTGAAAGGAAACAATTATTTCTGTTACGCTTCTCAAAATAACTTCAAACATTGCCTCTCTAATATCCGCGAATTTAAAAAAACTTCGTCTTCTAATATTTGAATAATGACTTTCAAGATATCTGTCACTCGGTCATTTTACAGAGCAATATTTAGCCTCAATAAAATGACAATAACTTAATTAAGAAAGTGCCCTTATGAAGCGAATGAAGTTAAGACAGTAGTTATTTTAAAACCATTTAGTCTATTCCTGTTTCATAATTTTCGTTAATCGCTGCTGCTGCATCCATACATTTATGGAAATTCTGTACATTTTGTCATAGAGATTGGTGAGCTGTTGTTAAAATAAAGGAATGCACCGAATGTTCGCTCATTATCATTTAAGTATTTCTGTTGAAGCGCAGTTCATCTTTCACTATAGAGGCCCCGTTGTTTCAAATCGCGCTCAAAGATTTAAAAATTTGCTCAACAGCGCTTGTGCCTAAATACTGTAACATTGACTAATTGAATATTTGAAAATCTAAAGAAATCCGAACGATTATAGATGAAAAGTACATTCGCAAGACTTTTAATTTGTTAGCAACTTTAGGATAAATCATAGCTTAGTAAACGTTGCTTGCGCATGCATATTTGTACCAAAACCTTGCTAAAACGTACATGTTTTGTAACATTTTCACAACTTATCAAAATTAATTACCGTTTTGTGAATTTATATTCTGCGCGGTAAATTAATTTTTAATGGATCTAAGTTACAATACAGTTAGTAATTGATAAACAATGTAAAATTTCCGAGTTCTGTTTAACTTATTTTTATTTTTATTTATTTACATTGGAACGAATGGGTATGTAAATATCTGTTATATAAATTATTATGTAAATATATGTTGTGGTTCTATATTAGTTAAATAATTAGAAAAATTTAGTTTAACAATGAAAATTTCCAGTAAGCAAAGTTATTTGAATTATTTGAATACTTAAATTTGACCAGTAATTTCTGTTAGAGAATGTATTTTCCAACTAGCCAACATGTTTGTAAAACCATAAGTAACATCAACCATTGAGAAATATAGCGACAAATAACCGTTATTAGACAGATTTGAAAGTTCTGGGAAGTTAATACAAATTTTACATACAAATGTTAGTAAAGAATTTATAAAGATTTATGTAATGAACAATGCAAATATTATAAACCATAATAACAGAATATGGCTGTAAAAATATGAGTTAGAAATATTTTATTGAATTATTTAATTAGTTACGTAGGTAAAAACTCTAAATAATTTACCGGAAGGTAAAATGATAGGTTTTAATGAATTTAAATGCAATTAGCAAGAGCAATAATCAGTCGAAAATCCGTTGATGTTTCAACTACAAGTAATCCATGTTTACAGACAAAAGACAAGAATAGTGCCGGAGTTTAACTGAAAGGTTTAGACTCATTCTTAAGAAAATCCATTTCGCATAGCGTCTAATTACGAGTATATAAGCAACCGATCTTTGTTTACAAAATTACACAAATTAGGCTATATTAACCTGATAAACGTAATAGCTACATCCACCGAATACATTTATAGAATAGCGTTTCCATCCATCTTGCACTGTCGGACAATACGGAATTGCTATACTTCTTCCGTACAGCATTATTTGCGTGACCAGTTTCTTAGACACATGCGGCAAATTCACCTCTTATGGAGATTGCGGACCACGCATGTAACTTTATCATTGCTGTAACATCTACGCTACTAAATAATGCTAGATATTCGGCATATCGAGTATTATCTAAGACACAACGAAAATACTTGCAAACAAAAATCGGTATCATTTTGCATTTTGTATGGTTTCCGTAGAGCAGACCACGCCACAAGGACTTAAGTGGACACTGCCTCCGTCTAGCAGGGTAAAAATAAAACTTTCAAACAGATGGCAAAATTTGTTTACTAGATAATGCATATAGTGCATACAGTACCCTATACATTTTTCACTGTGAACGAATAGAATTTAGTGTATGGTTACATACACATATGTGACAGATTAACAAATGAGAAGTCAAAAGCAGTAATTAAAATCGTAAACAGTGTAAAACTGTAAAAAAAATACGCAGTGCTAATAGCAAATTTAAAGAGAGTAAAAGCATCAAATGGCCAAACTAAAGCGAATAAGCGTAAAAAGACATACAGAGTAATTCAAAGAATAATATAATATAAAATCTATTGCGCATAAAACCTTAACTATTATTCAGGTGCTGATCATAAAGGTCTTCCGGGACATACTGCCTCCAAAAATACGCAATACTTGTGTCTCATAATTCAACCCTGTACCCGTTTTCGCTGAGAAATTATCTAAGCAACTTATATAATCGATGCAGATCTAACGCTTCGTTAAAATTTAAGTCACTAACGTTCTGAGCACATTTTATGCGGTTACACGTTTGTATATCATATTTGAGCACAACTGTTACTTCAGTTTCCTTCTCTGAATTTTAGATATAAAAGTTCATGAAACTAAACGTCAAATTTCCTGTTCCTTTTGCTTTGGCTATTATCGGCATACCATTAGTAAAAAATTGAGTTTGGTAAGTTGTTGCATAAAAACTCAGTTAAGCAACTACTTTGCTTTATAAGTATGTACATGAAAGAACAAACACTGATTAACCAGTTATGGATCCTAGTGGTCAAATTATGAAAACAACTTCAACATCGATTCAAAAAATTACTTGGAAGTTCAACAGGTTCGTGGAAAAAAACTGTACAACCTCTGCAAATTATTCATTTACAAGAACTTCCATTTAATTGCCATTGCAAGATCTTGTTTTAAGCAAATATTCTTTCAGTATTGGAAGAATCCATAATCGGTGGGTTTAAATGCCATTTTCCACCAATTGAAGTGGCACTTCATGAATTGTAGCTATCGTCGCTCTCTATTCAACATATTGCATTTTTAGTCAATTGCACAAGGTGACAGAAATTTACCGTGTATATATGTATATACGTAGAGATACAATAATAATATTTTCAGCACCAAACCCACGAAACCCAGTTCAGCTAATAACATGTCAAAAGTTTCAATCTATTAGACCATTATAAATAGATAATCGGCGGAGCACACTTGTCAATCCCCGTCACTAGTTAAGTAGAAACGTAATTTACGGTAACAAATTAAATAAAAGTAAATGCAAAGAAAAATAAGCAAAATTTTGTAATGTAAATTCAAAACCGTATTGGAAATATAAAGCAGGAATTAAAACCACCGGTCAGATAATCAAAGGCTGCAAGAGAAAATGAATGTTTAAATTGTTACAGAGTAACGATATTCTTGGTTGATACGTGACGGGATAACGTCTAAGTAATTTAAGGTCTGCAACATACCTTACTTTGAACTAGTCACAGGCAGAAGACCAGTTATGGTATACTTCCTTCGTGTATTAGGTAAATATTGAATGAAGTCTCCATCCGTCGGAATCTCACAATTTAACAGATGCCTATGGCGTAGCTAGAAAATTTCAAAATTTCCTTTGAACGTCACTGTGTCGTATTGCAAAATCATCTCTGTTGGTCTGTAGTCACAAATAGATTTATCCTGAATTATTATGTGTAACACAAGCCCCAAATGTCATAAAACCTAATAGAATTATTTACTATCGCTTACCTTGTAAAAATAGTTGCAACATAAAATTGGCGTTATAAATTTTGGTAACATAAGTACAGTAATTAAAGCATCCATAATATAATTAGGCTTTCTACGTACGTTACTTTAAATAAATTTGGAGATTTAATTCCAGTTGATACCTACAATAGTGCATAGTTAGGCAAAGAAACGGGATAGCTAGAATTTCATAGAACTCCTTTGAATAACAGTAATCAGTAGGAACTACGGATAGGCAGCACAACATACGTACAAAAAATTTGGTAAATAGCAGTTTTTATCCTATATTATTAATTAGAAATTAAGGTACATGATAATATTTAACAGAAAAGGACCCAAGACAGATACAACCGATTTGATCGATGCGTACCGATATACGATCATCTGTAAGACATATATAGTAGCAAAATTCTCAGATCTTATGCTTACGAGATACAAAAATAGAGAAGAAACTTTACAGGAAGAAACCAAAATTGTTGAGTTTATCGGTAAATATGGAAAACTAAATCAGTTGATTGTTTGGGAATCAGAAAAAAGTTAAAAATAAAATATCCCAGCTAGAACTGGCGTTTGATACCTATACTTAGTGCTTGAATAATCCAAAACAGTATTTACTCAATCTACAGCATAATTGAATTGCTTCATTCGTTATCCGTAAGACTTAGGCGGTAGCTGGTCTATGCGCCCTGATCATGTGCTGTACATACGCTTATTTACTTTGGGTAATTGGAAGAGAGTACCAAAAGTATGACCTATGTCATTCACGAGCGCTACAAAGTTTGTATAACTGGGAAAAGAATTAAATCCCTTAATCTAGTTACCTAAGTTCATGAATGTCGAATAAATCTACTCTATCCTCCGCAAGGGAAAGACAAATTATATCCACAGATATAAGTACTTTATCTCAATAGGGGTAAATCAGGCAACCAAGATATGAATCACGGTAAACAGGGCTAACCTTTGTACAAGAGCTTCGATGTTTAAATTTCCTTGATATTAGGCTTATAAAATAGAATAAGTATCGGAGCTCACGTTACATAGTTCATAGAATCTTGTAAATGCTCTTAATAATAGGAAATGTGAATTTCATAAACCACGAACGTTTGTTCTGTTAAATGTATGCAGCTATATTGATTTAAACGTAAATAAAATTTTGATAGTTCTTCTATATTAATTACTTTTACTTAAAATGATATGAACTGGCCTCTGAATTGTGAATAAGTAAAAATATACATCGTAATATGGAGTAAAAGTGAAATAAAAGTTGTTATTGTGATTGCGCTTCGTATATAAATCATGTAAATTTCGCTAATAACTTCGCTATCTCTGTGCGTTCGAACGCCGGTTGTGGCATTAATAGTTCACGACAGCAGCGCGAATAGAATACTTAAACACCAAAATGAATTCATTTTACTCCGATATTCACGTCTAGTACAATTACTAGGTTCGCTACAAAATGTCAAATTAAATAAGGGCATTCGTATGTTCCGGAATTTGGGGTAAAGATTATCCTTAATATTACATAAGGGTCGCTAAGTGAATATGAACATTTGGACATTTCTGTGGTACAAATTTTATGCAAATGTGCATCATAATACGCATCAAGCTTTCAACTCTGTAATTAGATTAGAATTCAATGCAATTAAGATTTAAACGAGAAATATAAAACTTACCCTGACTAACTTCAATTGTGACGGAAGCAGATGGTATTTTGGACTTCAACATTTCTGCAAATAAAGCAAACAATTAAACCACGTTAATAAATAATTACTGTTGATATAATACTCCGCAGTATGCAATACTTAATTCTATATATATATATTGTAAATAAAATTAATTTTATATTAGTTTTAATTAAGTAAATAAGTTTGAATATATATAGTTCAAATATTGGGAACAATCCATTTGCACTGCAAATTAGGATAACTTTGGAGCTAAATTGTTTAAAATGTATCGTTTCAAAATTACAATAGCTGTCATTATCTGAAAACTTTAATTCGGAATTTGTTTTATGAAATGAATTGTGTTTAATTTCAATTTAACAAATTTAATATTAATTTAATTTTATTCAATCATTACAAAAAAATTATCAAAATCCTTTACACAAATGCAAATGGAAATTAAACATCACGTGTATGTGCATATGTAGGTGACAGCATTAATTTGGATCTGTTTTATTTAGTATAATTTGCACTACACAAATAAGATTTAACTTCAACAAAAAGCTTAAATATTTATGTAATTAAAATTTTGGACAGACGTGTCTCTACTCTTAATTATTACTGTTAAAACTATTTACTCTTAAAATGAAATTTAATTAACAATTTAACAATTCTACAATTAGAAATGTACTGTGTTGAATATGTAATAAAATAATCTGGGGTATTTGCACCTAAATTTGATTGATACTATTTGATGTAGAGTACTTGTTCTCCACAAGGGAAATCTTAGCTTTCTTATCACCTGTGATAATATTTTCTCAGGTGATGCGTCACTTTAATAATTTTTCAACGATAAAAACAAATCTAAACGAAATCCTCCAGTGATCGATTCAATTATACTAAAATTTATGTAAATACTAATATTAATTTGCGGGGTGGGGGTATTTTACTTGTAAACAAACGCTTTCTATTAGGGAACTTTAAATTATCTGAAATGAGTTGATAGTTACTTTCGTCTAACTCATTAAAATTTCAAAATCAGAAATCATTGTAACGCTACTAGTATGAAATCATGCAACTTTTGTGCAAACGGTCATAATTGTTACCTATACCTTTTCAGAGAAAGACGCGGTAAAGTATATAAGCTTTTGACCTAACTAACTTTGAGGAATTGAAACCGTGTCCGCCCTATCCATTTCCTAGACCGACAAGTGTTGTTATTGTGCACACTACTACACCGTGTTTCTTAAGTTAATTTGATTTTATTTTGATTCTAAGAAACAAATCCACGAGTTTTTCAAAATGGCTAAGATCAAAACCAAAGAAGTTAAGCACACTGAAAACAGTTCGAACAATATGATCGAGACTATCTATTGTGAAAAAATTGGGAAGAGAACATTTGGAACATAATTGGAATACCACGGATCTTTACCATATAATTTTTAAGACGTCATCAAAGCAAGAAGGCGGGGGAATTGATTTGAGGTATTTGGCAACCGCACGACAATTGTTCTACGTAAACTGTCGTTGTTTCTACATCTACTGTAATGGAATTTAGGTTTAACGAAATCTTCCACTATCTTTATAGCCCCCCTTAGGGGAAGAAACTAACTTTGGCACGTTGATTTTCGGTGAGTTGCGATATCGCGTGCACGTTAGAAGCGGTCGACGCATGCGATTTCATCATGAGAACCGGAGGCCTATTGAAAAATGAGAGGAGACTCTCCGACTAGCTCAATAAAAATGGGTAATTTCGTGGGTAATGACCATTATAACCACGCTTCTGAACTGCACCACGGCAAGTCCCTGAATGGTCAGCGGAAACCGCCGAACATCTAGGCCTCACATGACGTAATCAAGAACGTCGACATGGTGGACGCCTAAGCCTAAGTATTCCGCGACCCGCTGGCGAAGACGTAGGCACAGCGCCGATCTCGGTTCATACCAGTAGGGAAAACGGGTAACTGGTAGCAAATTCATTTGGCTGAACCTTTGCTTGGTACCCCGTAGCGGTATTCGTAAGCGCTAGCCACTCTTTTAATTAAGCCTAGTATTTTTAATACAATAGAAGTTATTTTTACACTAATTGGGTTCATACTAATCAAATAATAAAACGAGATTGTTTAGGCTTCCCAATTTTACTTATTGTTTATGGTTAAACCCTGCACTGCGCAATCGGTTTTACTTCGCTGTAAAATATCACTTCCTATATATTTTTTGCCCATTCATACAGGAAAAATGATGAAAAACCCCTTATTGTATATTTACTGATACATATAGAATGTATAGAAGTTTACAAAGCGGTTGTATTTTAATTGAGACAGAAATATGAGTATAAATCACAATTTAAACATTTTATAATGAAAATAATTTGCACCCTAGATTTTTGCATCGTTGTCGTGACGCACATTCTTTGGCTGGATGTAGGCCGTTGTTGCAGAACGTATCTTGTTTGCTTGAACGTTCTTCTAGAGATTACTTAGCCTTCCTTTTTTATTTATTCATGGATTTCCTGAGGCATCTAAACAATATGCAATTTCAATACGAAGTTGCGCCAAAAACGAATATGTTATCAGCTCCGCTGTTCTTTTTAATATAATCATCTAATTTATATAAATTTAATTGTTACTTATCATTCATTTCTTTTGTAAGCTATTTAAATTTAATAACACCGCTACGCGTGAAGAATTACCATATGCGCTTATAATATTCT
>JAHWXV011075083.1:0-22246 GCA_024586415.1 Phrixothrix hirtus
CATCTCGTCTAAGAACCGATTATTTGAACACCAAAAGAATCAAATTAATGGGTCGTCCGCCGTACAGTCCTAATTTGGCACCCAATGAGTTCTTTTTGTTCTCGAATGTCAAGAATAAATTGCGAAGACAGCGGTTTTCGTCGGGAGACGGAGCCGTCGATGCGTTCAAATACCATGTTTTGGAGATGACCCAAACAGAATGGCAAAACTATTTTGGCAATTGGTTCGCAAGAATGCAAAAGTGTATAGATCATAAGCGAGAATATTTTGTAAAACAATAAATCAATTTTCAATGATAAATTACTGTTTCTTTATTATTAGGCTTACAATATAAATAGCGCCCCTCGTATGGAAGTTAACACAACATTCCAAATTTCTTATAGATTATAAAAGTCTTTAGTTATAGAACATTACCCATTTATAAAATAAAAGGACAACAATTTCGAATAACGATCCATGTAGATATCAGGAGCTTAAAAGGAAACGTAGTTAAACGTAAAATGCAAGTTTAAACAATGAATGGCCCAATCTGACATTTTTGATTATTTATAATTTTATCTTTTATTTGTCTTTCAGCGAACGAATAAGAGAGAACATATGAGTTCTGGATTCCGCGTCCCTCCTAGGGCATGTCTTGCACGTTCCAAAGCTACAAATAACACTCTAAAGCATGAATTCCTTGCACTCTTCTGAATACAGTGTAGCATTAAATTCTACAAAGACTGCGCTAGATATCAAATGCTACTAGGCAGACAGATACCAAAAAACAGATTATGGACAGTAACACTAAAAATACATACGCTAAACTAACACAACTACAAAGAATAAACTACCTTGGAGAAAGGTAAGGCAACGTAGGGCTCTTGCCTTGCGACTTAGACCAACGAACATAAATACTGCAGATTAAAGTAGACAAAAAGTACAGTAGATAACGACTTACTAATGCAGTCAAAAAAAGGATAAATTTACACTATACCCTTAAAAACGCAACCAAAAATTATAAAAAACCTAACAAAAAAAAATTACCCATCAAAACAAACAATAATCAAACAACTGTAGATAGTGTATCAAACACAAATACAAAATATATTGACCCAAAACCCCTATACGATAAGATAAAGGCTGGCATGCAACTAAGAAGACTCGAGGAACCAGCGACTTTAGCATCAGCAGAAAACGTCTTGTAAAAACTAAACATCAAAATGGAAGGAAGGTTGCATTTCCAGTTCCTGACGCTGTTCATAGTATTCAACTAAAGTGCGCTAACATACCCACAGATCTTATAAATTAGAAAATCTGCTGCACCCAATATTTAAAAGAAGAGACGAGGAACGCTATATACAATTCACAAAGGACTTGTGTTTGACCCTAGACAATATGGCGTAGCAGCCATATACTGCGCAAGGTTGCAGAGTATACCAAGGAGGGCATTTTATGCTTGTAATGTTTCATCGTTAGATGTATATTTGACATGCAGTAGTAATCTAATTGCTTTTAGCTTATTTAATTTACAATGAAACTTCAATTCATATAATCATATATATTTGGTTGTAGTATTGTTCAGAAAAGTGGATACATTTCAATTTCAATTAAACAGTGACAACGTTGTAAATTTACCAACTTGTTTGATTAATAAGCATGACATTCTTTTAAGAGATACGGAAATGGTTTTGGAAGTCTGTCTTTTCCTGGGTTTGCAATAGGCATGCTGTGTTTAGTAGTTTGTTAAAAAATGCCTTATGAAATAAAATATAAATAAAAAATATTATGTAAGAATGAAATTACTTAATGTAGTATATAAACATTTACAATCAAAATGAGATATTTATATAAATTGTAGTGGAATTAAATGGATTCAGAATTAGTACAACATGATCGCAAACATTCAAAATTCGACCATTTTACTGTGGTAATTATAAATATAGTTAACTTTTCTTTATTCTTTTAGTTTGATTTTTAATCACGAGGAATTTCCTTAATTGCAAGAAGCAATTACAATGTCCATATTCAATGGTGCATAAATTGATTTACATCAGATTTAATCCTATCAGTTCTAATGCGGTGGTAAAAGCTAGCCATCTTGTTGCATCGTGAAATAAGATCAAGTACCTTCAAGATAATTAAGAAAGGGAAATTTATTTTACTTCTTATGCATGGCATTGCTTACTCTACGATATTGTTTGTCTATTTGTAACCACAAAAAAATGGACGCATGCTCGACATTGTTCCTTTGATGAAATAAGGTTAGATTAATTTCACATTAATAGTAATTTACATTTTAGAAAGAAATATTAATTTATCATTACGAAATTTAAATTACACTATTCCTTTGTGGGTAATTAATTAATTACATTTATTTTATTATGTTTTTGTATTATAACTTTTCAAAAATATGTCAGAACCTCATTCAATAATAGAGTTCCACGTATATTTTACCTATTGCTTAATTATCAAGTTTTTATGAACATATTACTTCGTATTTGTATTTTTATAGCATACAGCATCCTAGAATTCCTTGTTCGAATAGCGGAGTCTGAACCAAATTCCACATGCAGTTGAAATGGATATCAGACGGTAAAGTTACAAGGAAATCTATAAATAGAATATCTGTCTAAGTATTTATTTTGCTTTCTTAGAGTTATTTCATATAAAATGTTATTATGAAACAAGATTCATTTTGTTCTCTTAAAGTTTGCTATTAATTTATATTTTTCCTTTAATAATTGCTTGTTATTATTAAATTATGATTACAGCCTGTTTGTTTTCTTTCAAATGTGCAGAAACAAATAGTATACAATGGTCACTATTTCACTACACAATTAGTTTCTATCTGATGTATTCAGCGTCCGGCTCCCTAAACTGCACCCCGTTGAATCCTATTTAAATTCAGATGTAACGTACCCTACTGTAGAGTCTCAGAGCTAGCTGGCGTAACTAATATCCCGTTATAAGAACGGAGTAATAGGCTAAATGCTTGCAAGAGATGTTATATTCAAACAAAAAAGGTAAAATTCAGGGCAGTATCCAGCTTGAAAATAACTAGAGACGTAGCGCCATAACGGTAGCCATAATTATTTTAAATGAGAACAAAGCCACAACTGTCATAGGGCGTCTGTGTAACCCACATTACATTTGCGTGGAGGTCATGACAAACATAAGAAGTTGGATACTGCTAAGCGCCTACTTTCAATTCCAAGGTGATATAGACGTCGATCTCGGAAAAATTCGTAGGGTTGTGCAAACTTATATGAACTGACGTGTAGTATACCCGATGGATGTGAACACGAAGTCGCATATGTCGCACAGTGACAGGACAGATGATACGAGGGTGAAACTGTTAGAATTCATTCAGGAGTTCGACCTTGAGATCCTCAATCAGCCTAATAACCCTCCCACGTACCATCGAGTTAACAATACTAAACCGAGCATAGACGTTACCCTTTGCACTTCAGACATACTACCTAATAAAATATTGGAAAATAATGGAAACTGACACCACAAGTAACCACAACAGCACTACTTTTCAACTAGTATACACAGACAATACAAAAACACTCATGAACAAGACTTTTAATTGCAATAAGGCAAATTCGATTAACTTACAAACCGTCTACATATCACCAGTTAAATCAAATCAGATACAAAACTTAAACACATACTCGAATGCGACAGCTATGATAATGTCCATCCTAATGCACTGTCCAGGGACAAAAACAAGAACGATCTTCAGGAATAAACACATGACCGATCTAAGATGGAAAGCAAGAAGCTTAAGAAAGAAACACCTGTAACGTTTATACGAAACGGCATAATAACGCGAAACGCGATCTAAAAGAATTCCTAAATATTCTATGCATTTTCGCTATATTAAAAAATACCGAAGTGTAAATAAGATTGAATTAAGGACTTCACAGACTCTAAGAAAGTGTCAAATACCGTGCGCAAGTTTAGTTTAAATTAATAATAGAAAATTGCTTAATTAAAAACTGTTGTAAAGATACTATAAACTAATTAAATACGATTACGCAACCTGATGTAAATATTATCTGTTACCGTCCGAAATTACTCAAGATCGCTTTAATAATTAACCACAAGTAACAGAAATAACGATCCCCGAATAATGAAATATTAATTAATTAGTAAATAACTAATTAAGAATATTACACCATGTTGCGGAATCGAATTGTTTCAACATATGCAGTTATTATCCGTATCAGTGAGATAGCAAACAAAAAAAGTCAGCCAAATAAGTATTTGTGGAACGAAGAACGCGAATACCAATTTAAGTATAAATAAGACGCTTTCACGAACCGAAAATCAGTCTTCATATGAGACTTTGTACGAGACGTTGCCTAGTGCAAATACTGTCAAAATCTCTTCTAATTTCTAATTTCTAATTTCTAATTTCTAATTCTTACAGCAAGGTCGACGCAACTTTCCTAGGAATCGCCCATCTGTGGAAAGTCTGATTGCGATCTAAAACCGTTGGGAGCGCCGTATGCTACAGTTCTTAATACAAAGATTATAAACCAGACCGTCACGAGGTCGTTTGCAGCTACATTGCTATATATCTTGTTGCAGACGACGTCGAACGCCTTTCAACGTCGTTGTGCGTTGTGTTGTAGCGATAGCGGACGCACATCGACGCCAATCCGTTACGATTCACCGAACGCAATCCTCTGTCGTTTGTAAATGTGTAGCTAGGTTGCGATTTACAGAAACGACAGCGAGCATCCTTCAACGTCGCAGTGTGGTGTAGCGATAGTAGATGTACGTCGACGTTGAACCAAGACCGGTCCCTAAACGGCATAGCCTGTTGTTTGTAAATGTGTAGCTGGGCTGCGATTTACAAAAACGACGCTATTTCGACAGAGATGGTTGGCGCATATTGTGTGGCATCTCTGATCACGGGTACACGCCAACCCCTCGCCTCCGTCTGGCCCAGTGCAAGCTACACCCAGAGCGCCGTTGAAAGCGACACTCGTATATGTAGACCTCTAGGCATGTCGCTAGCCCGCGCATTCATATATATCAGGAGAACAGAAATTGGGCGAGCTTGGGAAACTAGCGCCCACCGTCCGTTTAAGTGCGGTGACTGAATTTGCGACACGCACACCCACGATTCTCATATGAACCCCGAGATAATTTATAAACGCGAACATTCATAGATAATTTACTTTGTTTGCTGTCTTAGGTTTTTAATTATTTTGTTAACAAACTAGAATGATTTTAATTTTGAGTTCCGTTTATATTTGAGTTTATTTATTATTTATGTATTTGTACCGTTGGAATTACTTATTTATTTATATCAATAAACTAGTGTTATTACATATCTTTTCAATTCCACCGATAACCTAAATGAACATTTAATAGAAGTTCGTTTCGTTATCGAAGTTCAAGCGACGTTATTTAGAACAAACGACGTCCACCGTAATTGAACCATTGCACCATAGTTTCGTCCAACCCAATAATCGAAACTGGGTTACACAGGACCAATATAAGCTACACGAAGAACCACCCCTCGCTGCTAAGAGCTTCCACCGGGTAGAACGCAAGTTCTTTATTCTTGGTACACTTTTCAGTAAGGACTGTAACATCACACACTAAAGGTCTTTATTTTTGAATATAAGAACTCAAGCATTAAAACAGAACAGCCAAATAAAATACCTGTACCTAAATGAAATGTGTAATACAAAAATCAACAGCTAGGTATAATTCACCGAGATGGAATTAAAGACCAATTAATCCTTGGGGCTACCCGTAAAAAATAGCTGAAGAAAGACTCGCCTCTGAGATCAGTACACTATAAAAAGGGCATTGGAGCCTGTACGACAACCTAGCGAGAAACTGCATCCCACCTACTTTACAACCCACACCCTAACGGTGACATCCAAACAGACACGGAAGTACAGACTAACATTAGAACGAAAATATACTCATTAAACACTAATTGTAACATTTAATGATATTTCGAAGAGACAGAACGTGGAGAAACTATTGCTACTCCAAGCAACAAGAAAGCACTGGGTTCTGATGGGATCAAGAATAAAGTACCTAAACCCCTAACTAAACACTTACTACCGATAACGCTTTCACTCTTTAAGGAATATTTAGCACAGGGCAAAATCTCTAACCCCTAAATACAGGTAAATGTCATCATTATCAAAAAGAGAAAGAGACAATACCCTCAAAATACAAATACATACCGCCCTGTATGCCGAATCAACACTATCGGAAAACTATATGAAAAACAATTAAGGCGAAGAATAACATATAAAATTGCGTATGACTATAGTAATACACAGTATGGCATCCGAAAAGATGCTCTTAACGGTATCTCTCAAATTAATGTAAAATACGCGGTGCTCCTCTGCATAGATATCAGCAGCGTTTCTGACAACTTTTGGTGGCCTGCGCTCATCCGGAGCCGCCAAAGATTGAACTTAGCAAAAGATTTAGTTAAAAGTATAAAGAGCTACTGTCAGGATAGGTATGCTACTTAGATGCGAATGGACCAAATAACGAAAAGGCTCACAAAATGATGGCCGTATGGATCAATATATGACTCACTTTTCTGGAACTTGTTGTCGACGACCTGTTTCTGACAATAGAATAATCGAACACAATACTAGACGTAATTGCTTATGCAGATGGCATCGCGCTGTTTCTAGAAACATAATCTCCGAGACAGTTAGAACACAAAATAAACACAATGCTGACCAGAATTCAAGGCGGTTCTCTGAAGAAAAAGTGCAAATATCACTGGAAGAGACCATATCTAATACCCTGGTAAGTGGTGATCTATAGAAAAACCCATACATAAAACTGAGTAACATAAAAATCTCCAGGAAAAAGAAAACCAGATGCCTAAGAGCAATAATCAACGAAAAACCGAACTTCAAAGAGCATCTACATAAAACATGTGAGAGATCTACCAATATCGTGCATAATATGGCTGAGACTGCCCAAAAGGATATCAAAATCCCACTAAACTGCGCAACATTGTACTTAAATGATGTACAATTGACAATTATCACTTACGCGACCAGTGCTAGGGAAATTAAGTGCAATTTAGTGAAGAACACACAGAAGTTCTTTGGCACTCTAAGAGGGGCAATTCTTATGTTCACGAGGGTTTCAAGCACTACGTCGATAAATCGCCTTTTAGTAATCATGAGAATTATCTCAGGATATACACAAACGAAGAAATGCGTAGCACGGTACTTATTTATAAAGAGCAACCATAACAAAGTGAGAAACTAAATCTAAGATTACAAATAGTATACTAGAACTACGGCAGTGGGAATGGAACGACTCTACCAAAGGACAAATCACGTACTCCCTCATACTAGACGGCAGTGGGAATGGGACGAATCTCCAAAGAACAAATCACGTACTCTCTGATACCAGATGTCAGATTAGTGGCCGTAGCAAATGGTTTTGTTTGTCCGGGGGCATGGTGCCTTCCCAACAAATCTGAAGAAAATTAACAAGAGAGGCGACTCTCGCTGCATATGTGGAGAAATTGGAACGCCAGATCACGCCATAATGGAATGTAACATAACAAATGGACAATTACTTCAGTACAGAACACCTCTCCGAAATGGAAGAACGACATTGCTAAAAAACAATGCACAAGGATTCTTAACTTTACAATACTTTAACCGAGAAGGTTTCTGTTTAGCAAGGGAGCTTTACCCAAGTTAATAACGCCCTTAACAAAATTACGTAACAAATTAGATACTCAAACAGGCCTTAAATCAAATTTTTAATATCCTATGTTGTTCTAACAGCTGGGCTAAACATACATTCGAAAAAAGAAACGCCCTGAACTACGTTACAATTGGCAATCTGCAACTCTCAATAACGAAAAGTTCAAAGTCAAGTTCAATAAATCACAAAAGGTTTATATAACTAAAAACTAACTACAAACTACAAACATAAAATAGATTTCACTTATAGCATAACGACTTGCAAATTCGCCATTTTAAAGCTGACGTAAATGAGTATATATTACAACTATATTACGACCATGTGTCAAATGTCGTCTTATTTTTGCATTGCCCTGTATATTTAAAGTTTATCCATTATTTAACGTCTTCTTGCGGATTTCACTTCGGTCAACCACATCTTTCACCCATATCCTACAAGGTGTTTATGACGTACACTAAAAGTACGATACTATCTAGAACCTAAGGCGTTGGTATCGTCCCGGGCTCGCTGTATCTGGAAACTTCCGCATCTAGCCTTTATGTAAGTGACGCTTTCAATATAAACGTATGATCCATATCTGTACCAATTAATTCCGCTGGAACCTTAAGCTTCGTCACATAAAAAGAAAAGACGATTGAGTTAACATTATAGATAAAAGACTGAATTTGCTCTAGTTTATGATAGTTTCAATTGTTGAGGCCATTAATGCTAATTTATATTACCTAATTTAAAATTAATTGTAAGTTTTAGAAACGAGGGATCTCCGAATGTAGTTTTTTTTATATAGAGTTATAGATTGCTTATTCTTGTGAAGAGATTCATGTAAATTGTAGAAACTGTATATCTACCCTCTTCTTATTATACGAAACATTTGAGTAACGCGTTTCTTCTCATTTTTTTATGAATAGTCTGGTAGTGTAGTGATCAATACTTTCTTTCAGGTATTAGCTAATAGTAAGTAAATAACGTATTTCAGATGGCATGTCCGATTTTTAACCTGATCGAAGAAGGAATCCAGTGACGTACGCGAAACAATTCGATAGTAAGTGCGAACCATTTTTAGATTCGACCTATACGTTAGGAACCCGGTTTCCTTATTTTCCCGTTCCGAAACGGCTGATCTTTGGAAAATATTAAAACAAAGTGGCGCCTTTAATCCCGGCTATTTTTCGCGATTTTAGACGTTCACAAATCATTCCTGAATTTCTGCTAAGGTAATTTCATTGTCGATGTAGGATCCCGCTATCTCCACTGTGGTGGCCGGAGCAAATTCAATAAATCAAGAAAATTAACATCCTTGGCAACCTTTTGGACGTAAGAAGCGGTCCAGCTCGTTATAAATCAGGTTAGTTAAGTTACCCGGAGCCAAAATCTAATTACAGACAAATACAAGTATTTTGAAAATAGAAACGAAATATTACAACTGCTTAGTGTAAGATATTATGAATTGTACAAGAATATTTGTTTCTGAACCCTTGACTTTAAGTTTAGATCCAATTTCACGATTTGTATTTTAATAATCGTTAAAATTGCGTCTACGAGTTATACTATTTACGCTTAGGGTAAGCGACACTTTGTGATAATTGTAGTGACAATAAATTTAAGCTACTTACAGTTATTAATCACATCCTGTTTGTATAAAGTAAAAGTAATTTAGCGTCCTTTAATGGAGTTAACCGATTCCTTGTGGCTTCGTTATTGTTACTAGACCTTATTTCAGTTCTGCTTTTGTAAATACTATATAAAAGTTAATTATGTAAAGTTTGGCAAAAGCTTAAATATTTTTATCTATAAACAATTCCTCTAGAGGCACTGGTCCCAACCAACTTCTACTTAATTCCATTTTTAATCAAATTGTTACATCTAAGTTTCTTACTAAGAAACTGAACCCCACCCATCTTTACCGACTAGCTGCTCCAGTCTTCTCTTAAATCAACATTGACATAGTCAATCTAAATAATTGTCGTCGTAACCTTTAAATGCCTGTAGAAACGTGTTTATAATGGTATATACAGGGTTGTTTTGAAATAGTTGTTGAAACAAAAATGGTCAACTCTACGTATTAGAAGACACATTTTTGAAATTACTAAATTCAATTAAGACCTGTTTGTAAAATTTTACATCATGAAAACTTTTACGAACTGGTGACATTTGTCACAACTAATTCGTTATAGATATTCAAGAAAAATACGAATGAATTTGCTAAAATAACTAATTAAAATAGGATATGGTATTTCACTATGTTTATTTACTAATAAATTGATGCTTGACCCATACCCACAAATAGATTACCTAATTTTTATTTTCAAGCGCTCTTAAAAAACTACATTCGGGAGTTATATTAAAATCACCAGCGATAGTTTAATTTACGAACAAATAATTAATAGCGATAACATTAAAATTTAATACAGCCGTTTAAAGATGGTTTTCACAAAAAAAATACGAATTGCGATTACCATAAAACACTTAATTATGTTCTTTTTAAATCTAAAAGGTTATTTACTGGTCAAGAGAAAATTAGACACTTATTTTTCTTTTTAATATTTCCGAAATTGCGTAATAAATAATTTCAAATTATCTACGTAAAGTTGAAAAGATTGTAATTGTTTTCAATTTTTTTCAAACTTTAACACATGGTACAAAAACGTATTCCAAAGGGATATTACGCGTTTTTAGTTTTTCAATAAAGCTTTTAGTTCAAAAATAATGAAAAGAAGAAACAAACTAATTGTATGAAATAAGTCATATTTTCTCTTAATAACTAAGTTTTTACCGATATTTGATAACTTTTGCTTCGTAAGCGCGTCTGAAATTCTTACAGCAATTGTTATTCATTTGAAAACACACGGTACATACAATCGCGTAGTAATAATAAAATCTAATTGGTGAATTATCAGTATCAGTTTTATGCCAAAATCGCAACTGTAAATTTGTAAATTGTATAAATCCATTTTAACAGCAATTATTAAAATTCAAAAATCTCAGGTTACGTTTTATAAAACATAGGAGCATTTTTCTTAAAAATATTAATTCAAAAGTTCCCGTGAGAAAGATTGCAAGTCTAAAAATAAACGTTAATCTCTCTCTTCTTCGCCCTTCAATTTCAATGAGAAAATTTTGATTACCAGTAGTAGAGATCTGAGAGGTGCAAGGTTAAGTTGCTTTTCCGTAGTGAGCGCCAAAGTGATATTAATAGATTTACAATTGAAGAGTTACCTTAATGTTGTAATAGGGTATCAAATTGGTAGAAATTTGGTCTATTTCCGCCGAGAGCGAATTCTTAATAAAAGGGGTCAACTTTAATTTCCTGTCGATTCGGAATCAAAGAGTTTTAAGTCCGACAAGATTGTAAGTAGCATACGATAAGAAATATCCTAGCAGCACGTCTGCTATTTTCGATTCTTTCGGGAAGTTAACGATCTCCAAAACGCAAAATAAGTGATTTGACTGTTCTTTAAATTCCACCAATGTACACCTCTCGTTAAGTAATCTCTGATGGGACGAATTAGTCGATTAAGTAGAAATTCAAGACAAGTTAGTTACTGTCATAAATAAAAGACTACAGTTTTTTTTTAAATTTTGAGTTGTTTATATTACCAAGGCTATTAGGGCCATGTTCATTTTAGAGTTAGTTTAATTAATAGCAACACAAAGATCGCTTAATTTAGATATGGAAAATTATTGTTTCCATTATTCCCTTCTGGGGAGACATGCAAATTGTCAGTTGCGGCTTACATTCTTTTGCTATCATTATATTCAATCTTTAAGCACATAACTTATTTCCTTTTGTATATATATATATATATATAAACCTGTGGTCGTAACAATGCATACTTTCTTTCAGGTATTAGTTAAGGCCTAAGTGAATAACATCTTTTGGATAGTTTGTCTGAATTTTACCTGATCTAAGAGGGAGCCCAGCGGCGTGCATAAAAAGTAAGTACGTATTAATATAATCGCCGGCCTATAGGTTTGGATATCGGTTTCTTTGTTTTACCGGCTTATATAGCAACAGAACTTTTGATTATTATCTTTCAGGTATTAATAAAAATAAAGTGGCGCCCTTATTTACGACTATTACCCGAATTTTTGGATACCTACTTATAACCCCTCAATTTTAGCATAATTGATTTCGTCGTAAATGTAGAGCCTCCCCAGCCTCCACTGTGGTGGCCGAGGCAAACCCGCTAATTCAGTGACATTACCAACTTTGACAGTCTCAGGGGCGTAAGGCCTCGTTATAGTTTATACAAAAAGCATTGGAAAAGTAGATAATAAACATGTTTGAAAACGTACACAACTCAATCTAATTTTAATAAATTAGAATGGAGTTTTTTTTATCAAGCTCAATTACGCTGAATGTTTATCAATACACGTTGAAATAACCTGTAAATTCAATTCTACTCAAATTGAAGCTGTTTAATTTATTTTATTATTTTTTTATTAATGTGAGAAGCACAACTAATAAGTGGTTAAAATATCTGAAAATATTTCAAATCAACTCCGTATAGACAGAGATAACGAATTTATTGAAACCCGTCCTAAGTAATCATTACATTTACAGTATATTCTACAATTGTGACGTCTACCGTAACTATTGTAAGTTCTACCTCGTATTTCATTGTGGAATTATGTAGTACCGACAGCTATGATTCTAAAGGGACAATCGGCATAACAAATATGACCGCAACAATTGCTTAGACAAAAGTAATAAAATGAATACAACTTACGTCCTCAAATATGACTTACAAACTTAATTAAATTATTTATCTATGTCTTATAATAAAAGACCTTTCAATTGGTATAATTTAATAATAATAATCAACGTTATGCATTTATAACTCCAAACAAAAAGTGCTACGGTAACAACGTTATGCTTCTTCAACTTTAATCGAACCCGACTAAGATGAATTTAAAGTAAATGCAGTGTAGTGGGAAGGGTAAAAGGTTTCATAAATTTTCTAACAATAGTGCGCTACAAGTAACTTTTAATTATAAAACCCTTAATAGTTTTACTATTATATAATATTATATTAATTTATTTTTAGGTTATGATTTAAAAGATTGGTCGTTTTTCAGGATGAGTGCCAAACCACCACACTCAATACACAGAACGTTTAGCGTACCCAAATTGTGATGTTAATTTCTAATTTTCGCACATTATTTCATAAGTTGTACGCCTAGTAATTCGGTTCATCCAATCTTTTTCTTGTACTCCTAATTTTACTAAATACTAAATTTAGATTTAACACAACGGCTTGCCTGACATATTGTTGTACTATGTAGACTCATAGATATAATTGAAAGTTCAAGAGTATTTGAATGACGAGGACTAAAACACCTAATTACTAAAATATGTTACTTTTATACAATCAATTTATCGTGCATAACTGTGTACTTTTACTTAAAACAGTTAACTTGTAGCCATTAATAGAGATTTCAGTAATTCTTTGTGTCATTTTATATATGTCTAAGTGGTTATATTAAACCAGTACCTCCTAAAAGTAACTTTTTAATACATTTTGAGCTCTTACAGCAAGGATTAATTCGGTAAAACCACTGCTTTTAAATAAATTCCCAACCATCATAAGGAAGTGAGAATATCTAATAATCATAATTGCGATCACATCCGACAACGTTGCAGGATTAGTTAAGTGCACCACTTTTTGACACTCAAGGAACTTTATTACTAAAAGTAAAGCTTATCTCGTCAATACTGACGAAGAATAGTATTGATTTAAATAAACAATGTATGCCTTAATAAATTTATCTTCAAATTGTTAACAGATGGATATTTCTTCGTTTTTATACAGGAGGGTCCTATCTCAACTCAAAGTAAACATACATTGTTAAAGTCAAAGAATAGAGCTACTATATTTATAACCTAGAGAGTATTAACATTTTGGTATTCGCCTTTGGACGAAATTCAAGCTTAAAAAATTAATTAAATTAAGAATCGGTTTGGCAATGTATATTACCATGCGATAAATATTACACTTTTATTTAAATTTTTCAAAATGCCTACTTTAGAATATTTACTAACTTACTATATGCGTTCCAAAAAAAAAGTATTTGGTTACTGAAGCTTATAATGGAAGACAAAATTAACACTCACTCTGAATCAATTTTTAACTTACCATCTTGACCATGTTGCAAAGAAGGTTTAATTTAGATAATTGAATAATCATACTACATTAGCTTATAACGGGACAAAGACGTTTTGCGACCTTAAGGGCACAGATGGTGTATTTTCTGAACTTGCGAGGTTGCATCGGTAAGCACATAGAGGATTAGGAGTTCAAAGTTGGCTATTAAGATATCTGGGCTAAGTTCAAGGACGTCGTTGTAGTGACAGAGGAAAAGTCGTACTTACAGGGCGCCACTACGTTGAGGGGACGTTAAGGTTACAAAGACGGAAAAGGAGAACGAGGGCTCCAGTTCCTTAAACAGTATTGCGAGAAAACCGTGAAGTATTTACTAGATGTATGTAGACTAGTAGGCAATAGGCCACTTCGATCAGGTCAATTGTCGACTCGCAATTTGTCATATTTACTTTAAATTATTTCTAGTAATTTGCTGGAAGAAAAGAGGTCCTTATAATTAGGAAATAATAAAATCTGAATTCAATAAATCGCTATAATGAATAATTTGTAGTATCAAAGTACAATTCACTACAAAGAAACCAATTCAGTTAAAATAACATAGATATAACGGTATTTCAAACATTCTTTGCTTAATAACTAAGTTCAAGAACCCCTGGGTTACTATGGTTTATAATTAATCTAAACTGAATACTCAGTCTAAATAATCTTGGCTGTTACTTACTAAAAGCCAAATTTATTAAAGATTCGAAACAATATTCACAAACGTATCTCAATGTCTATTCTTAACTTGACCAAAATGCCACTCCAGCAAAGTTATTATGAAAAGAGGACTGTTGTAGGATCCTAGATAAACAATAAAGCTTGCGGACTGCGTGATGGCGAATTTATAGTAAAAGAACGTCACTTACTTGAAGGAAGAAAACGGTGCCGACGCTTCTAGTTCTAGATGATTTCGTACCTTGCTTGTACGTCCCAATTCATCCTTAACCATTTCATAAATCATAAACGTGGTAAGATTATGATTGACCCTAAATACATGTCGAATTTACACAAATTCATTTACTAAAAACTTAAAATTGGGTAACTCCTTTATCTTCTAATTTTTCAAAAACTGGAGAGCGACCTCCTTTTTTAACTACACAATAAAACGGAAGCACTGTTTACTCTTACAGTATCTAGCTTCTACTCACTTCAGAAATATTTCTTTCGGAAGGAGAGATAACTATTTTTAGAAGGTTATGCATATTTGTATATTTGCCGGCGTAATAGCTTTTATCGCAGCTTTGTTCCTTTGTGTTCTATGGTAGTTTTAATTATTTTTTATTTTAAACCAAGAAAGAATTTAAACCGTTTTTTTGACGGTTTTAAATTTTTAAGGCCATAACACGTTTGACAGTGATTTATATTAAAGTACTATAGTTCAGATATTTTAAATTTTACTTGCTTCATGTTACACGTTTAAAATATACACTCTGATGGTGGTCTTATAATTTGTGATCGAAACATTGTAGGTTTAATTAAGTAGACACAATAAACATTTTGGGAAACTAGGTTTTGAGTATTTTGGTTATACTGAATTGATTGTTTCCCATTGAAGAATAATGGATCTCAACAAATTCATTGTTAGTTATTTATCAAAAATAAAGTTCATATTTCTGAAAGACAATAACAAGTCATCTATAAATATATGAATTATACCAATATAATGTTAGCGAACAGTTCTTGTTCTAAAAATTTTAAGTATAATTAGCAACTGAATAGCAGTTGTATTAGTGCAAAATCAATTTATTTATAAAGTATCTTCAATCTATACATGGTGTTTCAGATAGCATGACATTTCTTTTTAGAGATGAAAGCAAGTCCTATAGACACCCCAATAAGCGTAAAATTAAAAGCAATACGAATACTAAAAAATTCTTTTCTTAATAATGACAAGTCGACTATGCATATGTTTTCAAATATACAAATATCATGGAGTAAGTGTTTCTTACTAAAGAAATATTTCCGTAGTAGAGCAGAATTGTACGTGTTTATTTTAGCTTTCGAAGCAGATGCATAAAAACAAGACTGTAAAATGATACACCTTTTCAAAAGTCAGTGACCGATATCTTGATAAACGAAATTAAACCAATTTATGTGAGTTACTAGATGCGTTTCATTGTCTAAGCAGTGTTTTAATAATAAGAACTAAATCGAAAATTGTGCCCATCTACACCGTGTTTAACTTATTGGTGCTTTTATGTTAATAAAATATTGTACAGATCTGTAATAATGAAGTACCTAGAGAGGTATGATTCAATTAATATAGATTAAGAGAGATAAATCTGTAAGCGAATTAACATACTTTAACATTTTTAATTATTTGTAGTTTCGAAGGCAAGTTCACACAAATAATACTAAAGGAATTTGTAATAATGTAGCTGAAATTTTTAAGACAATCTAATTGGACATTTAGATAATTAATTATGTATCCGAAGAAAATGTTAGAGAAAACTGTTTTGAAAGTTTGCAAAACGTAAGGTAATTAATTACATTAATCCCGATCAATAAGATTTTTCTAAAGATATCAACTATTACAATATTCCTCTATCATTTTTTTAAAATTGCTTTTGAAACAGCGTATAAAACAATGTTTCATTATTCTAAGTCGAATTGGGCAAATTATTGCGCCATTCCTCTGAATACTGTTACGAAACCAACTAGAAAAATCTAAAACGTGTCAAAGTGTTTATAGTATTTTTATTTTAAGTGTAGGATGATGTCACACAATTTCGGAAATGAAAATCGATTTTTAAGGTGTAAAGTTAAAACATGTCAATAAATAATTGCTTAAGCTGTCTTTACCTTTAAACACATTATCTTAGTATGATGCATGACTAAATCCTATTATTATTATTGTCAGTTATTAATAAATATATTCTTCAAAATTTTTAAAAAAATTGTATACATTATTTCCAAATTCGTTCAATTATGTGAAAGGGCAATCTCCTTACCATGTCAGTTGTTTCAGTAAACAAATCACAATGTGCCTGCTGCAGCTGTCAAAGTGTGTTACTGTAAATTGATACTGTTAGGTAGATCAGTTATAATTCTATGAATGATTTAAGTTTTAGTCTGAGTCCAACCACAGACAGCTCGTTGTACATAATTAGAAAAAAAGGACTTTTTGTATTCGTATTACCTTTAATTTTACGCTAATTGGGGTGTCTGTAGAGTCTATTTTTATCCCTTAGAAGGAGTGTCATATTATCTGACACGTCCTATATAGACCAGCAGCTTATAAACAATTGCAAATATACACCGCGAAGTTTGTAAATGAAGTCCACTTCCCCTTGGAATCCTATTCTAATCCTCTTCCATAAAGAAAACGAATGTAAATATTTCTTGGTTCCCCCTGTAAAAATTAAACCTAGTTTTAGATATAGCGATCAGTATTGAACCACACCGAAGGAGTCTGCAAAGTGTACAACGTACAAAACTCTGCACTGCATCGACATAGAGCTTTTACCCGAGGCAACTGTCGCAAACTTATTATAGCAATATTTCAGGGTTGCATGGTAAGGTTGCGTTACAAAGGTGCTTTATAGTCAGCACAAATAACCATGTGTTGTGTTTATAATACAGGAACCATTGTTAATCTACTAATTCGCTATTATTTACTTATGATGCCTTGGATACGAGATACATAAAGCTATCATTAACAGCTGGGCCATTATTAGCGAGAGTTATGCATATGAGGGAGCTATAACGACACACAAGGGAGTTATGAATTCATAACTCTAACATAAGTCATTATAACCACTCGTATACGTAAATAATAACGAAGTGGTAAATAAAATCTTGAATGCACCATCGCCCATCGAATAGCTCTCCGGGAATTATCACCCTTGGTGCATAAATTCGTATTACCTTTTAATTAGCTATTAATTACTAATAGTGCCTTGGGGTATAGGAGACATATATCAATTATATGTTAATAAAACGCGTTTTCGCATAAACTTTAAGTTACAGACATTCGAATAGGTAAAATAGCCTAAAAACTCCTTTCATAAGACGTTTTATCGCTCTGCTTCTTTGAACTCGTATGTAAAAACAAGTCTTAGGAAACTTGTTTTTTAATAAACTGTTATGTATTTTCGTGTTGAAATGAGCTCATTACGAAACGCACTTTGGTTTATAATGGCATTCTTTCAAACATGGATTATATTATGTTGAGGTGTTGGTATTAAATAATTAAAACATTAAATAGAAAGTTGATGACTTTCATATTCAAACGTCAAAACGTTAGTGTTACCACTTATCACAAAACTTTCTAAATCAATTATGTGTCAATTTGTTGCAGATTTTTCTTAAATATTAAGCTATAAACATCCAAATAGTTGCAATAGTATAAAAAACTCGCTTCATAAAATGTTGGATCACACTCGTGACGCTTGTTTTCTAAATTTGAACTTGTGTGATAAAAACATGCATTATTCTTTAATATACTATTTATTCACTTAATATTATATTACTGTACTCTAGCCGTTTTATGTTACTAGGAATGAATTAATTCAACTGTGAAGAAATGTTCCCGCCGTAATACAGGGTATGTCCCAGAAGTAATGAAAGTGACGTTATAATAAGACTTTTAATGAAGTAATTTATATCTAGACATTATCTCCTTCAAAATACGTCCCTTGGGAATGTATATAACGCCTTTAATGACTTTGCGTTTTTCGTAACAATTCTGGAAATCTTGTTCAGTTAGGTTGTTTAAAACCTGTATTGTGACTTTGTGAACGTTTTTTATAGTTCTTTGATAATGAATTTTTAGTTTCTGTTTAATTTTCAGATGAAAAGAAGAAGCCGCAGGGGGGCAGGTCTGGACTGTAAGGCGTTTGCGGAATCGCTGGTATCTGTTTCTGGGCCAAAATCTCTTTAATCGACAATGAGATGTGACTGAGGCGTTGTCGTGGTATAAGATCGAAGAAGCGCCAAACTCAGGTCACATACGCCAAATCATTTTTCTCGAACGATCAAGGACTTCACGATAAATGAGTTGATTTGTGAACAATTCCACCCACTCAAAAAAGACAATAACTACGGATCTAGCTCTTGATTTGTTTATGCGAACTTTTTTAGGTCAAGGTAATGAGGGTGTGTGGTACCTTACCGCTTTAATTTTTTCTTTCAGGTTCATATTCAAATATTCACAATTCGTCGCCTGTTATTATTTTCTGCATGAAAATTGCTTTATCTGTCAAGCGATCGAACACCCCTTGGATAATCCGACAGTGATTCTCTTTTAGATCTGCAGAAAAGCTCTTGCGCACCATCTTTACAAATAATTCTTCTCATGCCTAGCTCATCTATCAAAATGCGATGAGCGGTATCTTTACTCATGCCTCCCTCATTTACAATCATCCTTAATGATATTCGTCTGTTTTTTGCTAACACAGAACGCACCATTGACACACTTTCATCGGTTTTCGACGTCGATGTCAGTCCAGCGCGACGTTCATTTTCAAACGTCTTCTCGGCCATCTTTGAATGCCTTGCGCCATCTGAAAATCTATACTGAAGACAACGCAGCATTTGTATATGCGTTTCTTAACATTTCAAGCGTTTCTAAAACTGTTTTGTGAAGTTTAATGTAAAATTTGATTGCGTACCATTGTACAATATTTGTCTCATTCTACATGATGCGATATTACAATACTTCATTAAACAACTATCGATACTGACACTATCACTGCTCTGAGTGGACTAAACTAATCCTGGTTGTGTACTTATCTCACCCACTAACACAACGCCAGACGTTGTACCGATACAATGTTGCCACATTGGGAGAATCTATTTCATTTTCATTATTTCAGTGACATACCTCGTAATCTGAAGATATTATTTTTAAAACTAGGTATTACAATTTTCTGTTGTCCTATAAATTTATATTGAATAATGTAACGTTACAACGTTACATGTATATTTGTATATAGATTAGTAATTTAATTACTCTCTGTTTATTTAATTTCAAAATAAAACTTCATCATATATTTTTGGTTATAGTATTTGTAGTATAGGTAACATTCATTTTCAAAGATAATAGTGACAACGTTGTGAATATTACCAACGTAATTGACTAATACGCATGTCAATGTTTTGTAGACATTTGTGAATGATTTCGAATCTTTGTCTTTTTCCAGGGCCTTTGAAATAAACATTTTGTATTAATAGTTTGTTGAAAATATTGTATAATAATATAAATTTAAACTAAAAATATTGTGTAAAAATGAAAATGTTTAGTGTAATATATAATCGTTTTCATTAAAATGAAAATAATTATATAAATTTAAAAAGATTTTTTAAGATTAATATGATTGCAAACGTTCAATATTCGACCATTTCTCTTTGGTAATTATAACTTGATTAATTTTTCTTTGTTTGTTTTCAAGCAGGAAGAATTGCCTTATTTCAAGGAAGCAAATTATAATCAGCATTTAAAGATTGATATAGGTTTACATCGACGTCGGTTCTTTATCACGTGGTAGAAAGTTTTAAGCCAGCTAATTATCTCGTTACATCGTATGAAGGTTAAGTACCTATAATTAATAAGGGTAAATTATTTTACTTCTTAAGCTTGGCATTATAGTTTAATTCAATTTGTAACTACAAAAGTAAGGAAGAACATTCGACCTTCTTCTTTGAAATAATAAGATTAGATTAATTCATATTATAATTAAATTTCAATTTTTAAAAGGAATACTAATTTATATTACCAAATCTAAATTACATTTCTTCCTTTGCGATTAATTAATTAAATACAATTATTCATTGTTTTTGGTATAAATGATTTGTAACTTCAAAAAGAAGTCAGAACCTTATTGATAATAGAGTTCGTTGTATATTTTACTTAAATTAATTTTAAGTTTCGTATTGGACATATTGCTTTGTGTGCGTATTTTGCAAAAGTCTACGTCTGCTTTTCCTTGTTCGAACAACGAAGTGTGAACTAAATTACACCGTTAATTCCAAATGGAGAGATGGTAAAATTACAAGGAAATCAATTATCTCAACTCTGACTAAGTATTTATTTGCATTCTTATCTCATTTCATACAAAATGTTGTTATTAATTTGTGTTTCTTTAAGTAATTCTATTATTAATAAAATTTTGATTACAACTTGTTCGTTTTCTTTCCAGTGTGTATATTTATTATCCCCAGAAACAAATAGTATCCAATAGTCACTATTTCACTATATAACTCTTTTCTATCTGACGGAATCCACCGTCTGGCGCCCTTAAATTATAAACTGTTTGATGCTATTAAAGTGCAGATCTAACGCACACTCCTTTAGAGTCTCAGAGCTAGCTATAGAAACTAATATCTCGTTATAAGAATGGGGTAATAGGCTACAACAATTAATTAAAAAAAAAGAATTTATATTGATACTTTACTAGAGTAGATACTGTTTCATGTCGCAGTAATGAAATTAATAAATACACCACGGTTTTCGTGTACTATTTCTGCAATATCAACCATCTTCCGCGGTCTATCGCATTCGCGTCCTTCAAAGTTAGGGTCCACAGTTCATAAATCTTGCCGTTTTTATACCGCACTTAAAATCGTTTTTCTTGAAGGTTATCGACAATTTGGAAAGTGCTCTAGATATAAACGCCGTGTACTTGTGGATGTTCTCACCTGTTTTTTCGTACATTAAAATTTTATCTACCAATTAGTGCCTATATCTACGTTAGATACTTCACAAAGTTTGAACGACCGCTTTATTGACTTGAATTCAAATATTGATGCCATATACTGATGTAACGTAAGAACCAAAAGTCCATACCCGCCCTAAGGTTCAAACCGGTTTACGCTCTGAAAGCTTATCGATATTAGCACATTCCCATTTTAAAATAGGCGGGGTTACTAGAACACGTACTTGTATTACAATCACAGGCTGCATTTGGTAGTAAGTAATAATTACAGAACGATTGGTAATCAATATGTTCGAAGTTTGTTTATCTGCTAAACACAAAAATTGTGTAGGTTTACGCATTATGAATTATTTATTTGTATTGGAAAACATTTTTTATTAACATTCGACTTGCAAAATTAATTTCATTACTGATCTTATTCTGTACCGTTAGGATATTATTCTCTTAATAATATTATAGTGGTAATAGGGCTTTTTTTAGGTTGAATAGTTTATTAATTTTACAATATTACATCATCTGATTACTAATTGAAAATTTTTAATGGTGTTATACGAATGTAAAATAACAAAATCCTTGTATCTCTGTTACATTTGAACCCATTTTTATGACAATTGCTGATGATATCTCTTAAACTTGCACTAGTGGCGCCGGGTCTGTCAGACCCGAGCGGTATTGTTGTAATGCGCAGTTTCAAGGTTATTTTAGCTACAGATTCGTGCTCTTCAATACCTT
>JAHWXV011075149.1:0-10255 GCA_024586415.1 Phrixothrix hirtus
GAGTACAGCATTTTCTTTAAACAAAGTACATTCCCATTAGTATAGTCTGGTAAAAAGTTGTGGTCAAGTAATTTTATATTGGGTCTGCGTAACTAGTATACACTTAAACAATGCTACTGCCTTACAACATAAATCACATATCTTATCTACTTCCTATTCACATTAAGCCTCAGTTCTCAAATTTCTTTTGTGGTAGTTATGACCAAAGTTTTTTAAATGGGTTACAGCAGTACACCATATATTTCTTATCTTATTTGTTGCGTGATTACTGGAACAACAGGAATAAACAACTTTATTTCCTATTTTTCATGACTTTATTCTTCTTAGCACAAGTGAATTTCTTACAGGGATATATAATTGACTTTCTAATAGTTTAGTTTACAATCGTCCCCTTTAAACTTTATTTAAGCAACTATCAATTCATATATATATATATACTGAGTATTCAACCATTACTGACCATAACTATTGGTCTACTTCACATTTTTCAACATTTTAATGAAAATCTACCTTGGTATTTCTCCTCTCTCATCGTCACTGAGTGTACTAGCAATGAAACTCTGATAATAAAATAAATAAAAACACTACATTATAGATTTAAGTAGAAAGACAACATAGCACCCTCAATATATCTTTTTCTTTCCTTCGGAAGAACTGTCACCTCATTTTAAGCACATCAGTCATTCACATCTGAGGTATGAACACCAACAGACAAGCCAGTCAGACAATATTGGTCTAGTTTTGTACAAGCTTTATTTACGACCATGATTTACAACAAATGCAATTTGGTCAAAAGGTATGAATTATAGAAAGAAAAGTGCTTCTTCCTGCAATGCATTACATTATTTGTAAATAAAAATTGAAAATTTTGTAAATAAAAATTAAAAATTTAAGTAAGATAGAGTAATTTTAAATATTATCTTTATTAAATACAGATATGTTTATATACATTTGTCAAATATCATTCTAATATGTTTAACACAAAAATAGTACATACTAACACTTATCACAGAAATAAAATTTAATAAAGATTAAAATTATAGTTTCTGCATTCACACAATTTATATAACCCGGAGATTTCTAAAAAATGCTCATTTATAAATACCTATACACTTAAATTTTGCTTAGTACTATATAAATCAGGATCATATAATAAAATCATTTCATATAAAATAAAAAAGATACAAGTCCTATACAATAAAGTAAAAAACTTATAAGTAGTATCAATTATTGCTTACATACACATGCAATTAATATTATTAAAGTTACCTTAATTTAAAAAATCTTCAAAATATATATATTATCACACACAACACGCATTACATCAATCAGTTCCAAAAAACAATTACTACATATTGCTTTAAAGTACATTTTGGGAAGACGAATATATTTTTGAGCATTTATTTGACCTGGTTGGCACTTACCCATACTGTCTTTAGTACTTGTGAAGTATTATCACATATTATTGATATTTTACAGTTAATACTGCTCAGCAGTTTATTATTGTAAAAAAAAAATTAAAATAGCAAGAATAATTATAAAAATAATTCCTAGTCTATGTAGCTGTCAGCTAGTAAAACAGGCAGTTTATAAGCAAACATAAATACTTATAAATCTACATTAAAAATATTACACTTCTTCAGTCTCTGGTTTTGTTGTTTTGGACAGATCTCGACTTCCAAATCTGTTTGTCATTCTTTGATAGTGTGGTTTCCAAGTAGTAGTAGGTCTTGTATAATCCAAGTGATCATATTCCAATTCTAAAATTATATTTATAAATGTTGCAACATTTTGCATATATTATAATTATAATTTAATTTACACTATGAATGGTTTTACATTGTAAATATTCTTCACTTTTAATATTTTATTAAAACCCAGAAGTTTTCAATTCTAACTACAATCATTCATAAAATATTTTTTGGTCTGCCTAATCTAACCTAAATTCTTTTCACATTAGGTGAATTATTTCTTGTAATTGTACAAGAGTAATTCAAATATGACTTGGACTTTTGCTCTCAATGCCAGAATATTTATACAATACAGTGTACAATCCAGAAGGCCTATAATCTCCCCAGAGAATAAAGAATACTAAGGAAACGCCTCTAGCTATCAAACTTACGGGTACGTGTATGTCCAGTTTTTAAGTATTACCTGTGATAGATAGATGCCATTATGGTCGGTTAAAGTGTCTAACATGGAAGTTTTTATTAATTGTGTGTAACTTTGAGGATATTTATTTATAATTAAATGGAAATCATGGGTGGATGTGCTGCCTGCATTTATACTAATGCAAGTGTTAAAAAATCACTGGGTTTATCATTTCACAGGTATGTTTTATATTGGTGATTGTTAGGTTACTCAATAATACTATTAATTTTTGCTTATATTTAACAATTAAAAATGTTTTGAATTTATGTGCTTACTGCATATACATAATAATCTATATTGGTGCATTTTTCATAAATTTCAATTAATTATATTTAAAATAAAAACTATTTAAAATCAAAACTTTCTTACCATGTAATGTTTGTTTATCTGTTCATAGGCATGCATATTTTAATTTGTTACAATTGTTTATTAGTTTTAAATACGCATGCCAAAGATAGAATAGTAAACACAAATTTGATGTTTTTAATACATGCGCACAACATGCTAATGCTGCCATCATGATTAGTGGATTTATATACAACTTTACTTATTTAGGACGCTTCCTTAGTATTCTTTATTCGTTAAATCTGTCATAATTGTGGCATTTGTTTTTATTTATTGTTCATAAGAATGTTTGAACAACCAATGCATGGTTCTCTTGAGCAAAAAATGATTATAAAATTTCTTTGCAATGAAAATGTTAAATCAACTTAAATTTGAAGAAAATACCTTTTCAAGAACCCAAGTGTTTTACTGATGTAGAAATTTCCAAGAAGGATAAAATTGCATTAAAAAGTGAACAAAAAATCAGATAGTTCAAGTGTCAACACATTTGCTAAACTGATTTTAGCAAGAAAGAGAAGCTATTCTAAGAAAAGTGGTCGTCTGTAACTAGACGTGGATACATTCTTTCATTCCAGAATCTAAGAAGACAAACATATAATGGCAATACAAAACTACATCTAAGTTGAAAAAAGCAGAAGTGATTCGTTTAGCAGGGAAAGTTATGGCTATAATGTTTGGGAACATGGATAGTGTTATTCAAACAAATTTCCATCTTATAGGCCCCTTAAAAATGTTTTAAAAACAGTAATTATGTTGAAAATTTTGTGTAAAACTAGCTGTGGATGTAACTAAAAACCTTTTTTTCTAAAGGCATTCTAAAGCCTCCAAAAAAATGACAAGTGCGCCAATTTAAGAGGCAAGTATCAAAAATAAATGCTGTTGTTGTTTTAATAAAGTGATAATAATAATTTGGGTCATATTTCAACTAGTCTCATTTATACACATCCAGTAGCATACTAATAAAACAAAGAATTGTATATTCAACATTTCCCAGAAGCCAATGGCCATGAAAGCCTACATTACGCATGACCGTATGTGGAAGAAATGTGCACAATGAAGTGAGGATAAAAGATAGTACTTACCAACATCTTTTACATCATTTTGTTTAATCTCATCATAAACATGGTCCAATTTTTCAATACTATGATATATATTAGGATTTGTGGCATCTGCATCTTTATTCTTCAATGAATTTAATTCACTGTTAATACCATTTGCACCTATAAATTTTATAGTAAAATCAGTATTCAGAATTTGCTTGTAATAATAGAAATCTAAAAATTTAGTTTTAATACATTTAACTCTCCCTTACTCAAACACTCACTTGCCAGCTTTATTAGTTTGGCTTGGGGAGCGTTAAAATAAGAAATGAAAAATTTGGCAATCTAGATAGGTATTTTCTTTTATTAAAATAAAAAAGAACATTATTCTATAGATAAAAATATCTATTAACATCTACATGGGTCTATAAAATTTTGTATATTTGTTTTACAAATGTTTAATACTTTGATACTTAACTCTCTAGTTTTACCACTATATACGTCCCATAGATTGTTCAGAATTTTATCTGTTTTTTCTACATAGCTATATGATAAAAACTATGTTTTTTGAAAGACTGTACCTTTTTGAAATAATCGTATCTTGTTCCTTTGGAAAGTTCACTTATTAAAATTTACTTTTCTTTTAACATTAGTATGTTTAAAGTTCACTTTGACATTTTAAAATTCAAATTTATAATGATTGTCATGTTCATATTTTGTTTCTGTGTCATTCTTCTAATATTCTGGAATTTTATTTCATTAATTCAACTTATTGTTCAAATTTCTATCGATTTAAAAACTTGTTATACATGCATTTCAATGTATCACTTTATACAGTGAGTGTTTAACAACAAAGCATAAAGGTCAAATCTATTGCTAAATTGAAGAAATATCCAGAAAACAAGTTAACCTTAATTTTTATAAATTTGTAAATTGAAGGGTTATAAACATTAAATAGCAATATTGAAAAGGTTTTTCAAGTTGTTACTTTGTAAATAGTTAAAATTCTTTTGCCTTTACCATTATAACCATGCATTTTTAAATAGTGAAATTTCGGGATCATTCAAATTTTGCTCTGGTTTTAAATTTTATGTATGCATACATACTATTTTAAATATATAGAAAATGACTGCGGTTATTGGAGCCACATTTTTTTTTAAATTTAATTTTGAATAAATTTGTCGTTTACATTTGGTTGTGCATAAATCCTTCTATATTTCTTCGTAATTAGACATAATATGTCGCCTCATTCTTTTTGCTGATTATCAAGGTTGCTTCATGTGTTTCTCACAGTTTGATTTTCTCATATTTCACATGCATTCTCCTGTCTTGTGATTTCTATTAATTAAATTTATTTGGTTAAATTATTTTGTGCTGTTAATTCATTTTGCGGGTACCCAAACCTTTCCTAGTTTTAATTTATAAATTTTGAAAATAGTGCTGTACTATTCATCAGTTACACAATAAACAATTGTGTAATTTGAACAATTTTAAGAAGTACTCGTTTTATAATCAAACCTTCAGGAATCTTGTCTTAACAAATTAGCATGTTCATTCTTAGTTATCCTCGTTTCCAACACTTACTTCTACCTAAAGTAACACACGAAACCACACTGCAGTCCTGCCAGGTAAGTGTTAAAATAATTAAATCAAATTTTCCTTTAAAATACAGTCCACTTTCCCCTTTTTATTTAGTGTTATCTTGTTGTATATCGTACAGTGGTAAATGAGAAAATAAATATCTTTTTTAACGAGTATTTGACTTAAGAAACAAGCATGAATATAGTACAAAATGATAATCAAATTGTCATACCTTTAAAATCATCATCTGATGAAGAACCAGGCATTCCAAGTCTTTGTCTTTCTAAATTTGTATTGTTTTGCTTTATTAAATTATTTCGAATATGATTTGTATTATTTAACAAACCAATATCATCATCCTTTTTAGCTCCATTTTGATATGAATATGTTGGATTATCAAAATGAGTTCTATCTAAAATTTTAAATATATTATAAAGAAAATCATTTAATGTAGATGCACTTACCAGAAGATAAAGATTGAGCGTCAGCTATATACTGTACATGAACGATTTGAGTTTTAAGATTAGCTACACGCCTTCTATAGTAAAACAATAATGCACCTATGATTCCAACTAAAATTAATGCAACCATTACTCCTGCAACTACACTTCCATATCCAGCTTCTTCATTTTGTGTACTTAAAGCATACAAGGTAGAATCACAGTTTTCACCAGCATAACCATGCTTGCAAATGCATCCATCTGCAGGATGACAAACAAAATTGTCATTTTTGCATTCACATGGTGTCATACAGTGATCTCCAAAATAGCCTTCTGGGCAAACTAAAAATTTGAAAATGAAGAGTCAATTAACAAATAACTTAATTTCCATAAACTTACTTTCATTGCATTGTGTTCCAGTCCAACCAGGTTTACAACGACAAACACCATCATTACCCCTACATATTCCATTATTAAGACACTTACAGTGTTGAGTACAATTGTTACCAAAAAATCCTTGAGGGCAAGGTGTAGAACATATTGGTCCCATCCATCCAGGTAAACAATGGCATTCACCTTAAAAAGAAATTTGTGAAAATTCATTGTAAGAGAAAACTAAATAAAAGTATGTAATTACCAGTTACATGATGACAGTCACCACCATTTTTACATACACACTTTTCTTTGCAATTTCTTCCAAACGTGCCCGCAGGGCATGGATGTTCACATGTAAGACCAATGTAACCAGGCTGACAAATGTACTCACCAGATATATGATCACAGGTGATATTATCTGTAAAGTAATAATTTGGATGTAGTGAATTAATAATATTTATGAATTTATCATTGCTTAAAAGATGCAATTACAATATCAGGTAGATCTAAGATATCTCTCAATGCTTTAGATTCAACCCCAAGAAACAAAATAATTAAAAAATTCACATGTCAACAATTAAACATAATTAAAACATCACAATTATCACTTGTTCTTCTATATGCTCTCTATTAAGTATATTGGATGTCCACGGTTTTATTATTAATGTATTTTGGATGTCTATTCAATCTCAAGTGTTCCTTGCTCATGCAATGTAACTTTAATATTTTCAAGTATAATTAAAAGAAGCAAGATATAACAATAATTTGTAACTTATTTTTATAAAAATTTGCATATTTGTCAACACTATTCTATTTATTTTTGTTTTTGCAAAGGGCCAAGACTAATTAATGGATTGCTTTATTATTTACTAGGACCAAGAGTTATCTGGTGCCTTCTGCTTTTACATTTGCAGTTACACTGAAATTGTTGAGAAGAAAATATCACGTGAAAAATTTATAAACATTATTAGCCGACATCTTTGTAAATTTAACAGAAGATTTGTATGTTTGCCGAAATCAAGAAAACCTGTACTTAAAATAAATTCGTTTGTTAAATGTGGCTCACTACAAAATAGGTAAAAGCAGTTGACAAATTGCCAATGAATTAAATATATCAAGGTCAATTACACTATTAAAAAATTCGATGCCATTGGAAGTTTATCTAATAAGAAACATAGTGGAAGATCCCGGATAACAACTTCAGCTGGAGATGAACAGAAGCCTTACTGTACCAGAATTAATTGTTAAGATAAACATGATGAGAAGTAAATCCATTAGTGTTATCATCATTCAATACAGACTTGCAGAGACAAGCCTTCATAGATGAGTGGTAGTGAAAAAAGAAACCATTCTTAAAACTCATTAAGAAACAATTGGAGTTGGCTGACAAATGCAAGAACTGGATGGATGAAAACTAGAATACTGTTATTTGTAGTGACAAATTGAAATTTGAGGTTTTTGGTATATAGCAATGAGTCTTTATTTATTGGATCAAGGGTTATTTTTCCCCATAAAACAAGATGGTGGGCTGCTTTGATGAAGGTAAAGTACATGATTTTATAAAATTCAAAGAATAATGCAAAAACAAGTATCGCAATATCCTTGAACATAAAACGTGTATTTTTGGTCATAAATTTACATTCTAACATGAAAATGACACTGAGTATTCTGAAGAGAGTATTTAAGTTAACCACTGAAGGAATGTTAAAATGATGACCATCACAATCACTGGATCACAGTCCAATTGAGCTGTTATTGGACCTAAATTTAAAAAATATTTGTCAGGCATTTTCTGAACAGCTTTGGTAAGTACTATAAGCAAATGAGAGAAAAATCACATCAGAAACACTGAATAAATGATTAAATAGAATACCAAAACTTTATGAAGCAGTAGTAAAAAGTAAAAGAGTACACATCGACGAGACAACCATTGAACTATCTAATTTGTTTATTTTTAAGTGTAATTAAAATTTGAATAATATCTATAGACCAGGGAAATTAGACATTTGGTTCGAAATAATTAGAGGAAAGCTGGAAATTGTTTTAAATGCTTTGTTTTACTACTAAGTTGAGTAATTAGAGTTTGCCCCAATTTCCTAGGTCTGTGTTAGTCGCAATCTCCAAAAAACTGCCAAATGTTTAGACTTGTTCTTTTTCTATAAAAAAATTACTTTTCATAAATTGTAGAGCATTAAATTCTGTGTCGATTGAGTACCTTAACTTCAAAAATCAGTTAAAAAAAGTTCTGAAATGCTGTTTCAAAAAACCTTATTTTTTCAAGTTATGTTGAAATAAACAAACTTTCTTTAGTTTTCATATATAACTTGCAAAATACACTTCCTACAAAAAAAACTTTTATATAATAATTGTAGAGCGTAAAATTCTGCGTCCATTGATTATCTATATTTATTGTTTGTGCTGTAGGAATATATCCTGAGTAGCCTTTCAAAATGTTGCTCAGTGTGAATTGGTACTGCTTTTCATTTTCCTCCAGAAGTCCCATATGAACTCTATAGCAGCTGTCACTTTATCACATTCAGGTCGTCCACTGGTGCTTTTTGCTGAAAGACGTTTGAAATATTATTTGCACCAACTGCCGTGATGCTAGCCTCAGCAGCAACAAGATCAGACACCCTTTCAATTCGTAAATCTACTCCCTTGCCCTATTCATCAATAAGGCTGTCTTTGAAACCTAGTGTTTCAACTATGTGCACAGAATCTCGCTTGCAGGCAGCTTTTTTCGCCTCTTTTTTTTTTAAATCAGAAGACGCATCTTCCGCACATATCACACATTTATTATTGAAATCAAACGTTTCCACATGAGACTCTTAAACTGCTGAACGCAAACTTTTTTGCACTAAAACATATTATGTTCTTTATTGTAAGATTTTCGGCACTCTCACTGAGGAAACACCTTGTAAATGGGCTGTACTTCATCTCTTCTTTATTGCTACTTTCAATGAAAGTTTTTTCACCCGTTCTTTCACGATAACACTCTCTTCGTCTGAAAACTTTCATTACAAATGAAATACTTTGAAGACATCATCTTACTGCATTTATAACAGTTTCGCAACTAAACCTGAAGAATGTTACACTTAAACATGCACCGAGACTTTAAATAAATAACTCGACCTCACATAAAGACAAGGAACAATGCTATCTCAAACTGAAAATCGACATAAAAACAATAGAACATCAAACAGCGACGAGCATCTGCATTCTTAAAGATTGACTCCAGTCTCTAATACCAATTTTCAATCAATTTCTAAAGTATAGGTACCCAATGGACCCAGAATTTTATGCTCCATAATTTATGTAAAAGTAAAAATAAGGTTTTTCGAAATAGCTTTTCAACACTTTTTTCCAACTGCTTTTTGAAGTTAAAGTACTTAATCAATGCAGAATTTAATGCTCTACAATTTATGAATAGTAATTTTTTTGTACGAAATGTATTTTGCGAGTTATTTACAAAAAACTGAAAAAAGTCCAAAAATTTGGCAGTTTTTTTGGAGATTGCAGCTAACGCAGACCTAGCAAATTTGGGAAAACTGAAATTATTCAATTTAATAGTAAAACAAAGCATTTAAAACAATTTCCAGCTTTTCTCTAATTATTTCAAACCATTGCCTTTTTTTGATCTAATTTCCCTGGTCCACTACTAAAAAATTTGTTTTTCTTTTCATATCCCTAAATTCAATAACATTTGCGGGTGACAAAGGTGTATGTACTTATGGGCAGAAGTATAAATTTTAGCAAAGATATTACAGAAAATACTATTGAGCAGGTCAAGAGCACATTTAATAGTAATATTGTCACACATGCCACGTTAGAATAAGTACAAATAGGAACTCGCAGATTGTCATAAAAATAAGGAGTGCACAGGCTATGCTCATATGTAACTGCGGAGATGAGGAGGTAGGTCGATATAAATGGGGCAGTGGATTTTTGGAAGCGACTTACAACATACAGATCAGCAAGATAAAGAAAGAGAAGGTTGAGCGCCACACCTTTTCAGATAAGAACACTTAAATACCATATGACCGTGAGATCCTCGAACGGCGAAAAATATCTCGGGTCAGTACTTACTCTTCGGATAGTAAAATGTCGAAACTTATTAACTAAAACCCTGTAAGAGAATATAAATAATCAAGGTAAAGCAATCAAAAGAATTAATTAACAACAAATGAGCACACTTTAATAAAAGCATAAAAATAGAAATGTGTATAAAATATTTGACAGGTAAAGATTAATTATTCAATAATATTTATACAATTTTTGACTTGATGAGTCCTCATAAAATACAGTAAATTGATAAAGATAAGG
>JAHWXV011075160.1:0-10605 GCA_024586415.1 Phrixothrix hirtus
AACATTTTCTGTGATTTGTATTAACATTGAAGTAAATGTTTCCAGTCAAGTAGGTTGAAATTTGAATTGTACATAATTATCCAAAGCATAAATATATTTCACTGTACAAAAGAGGTATGTGATACATATCTACATGGCCACTGCTGAATTAATTATAGGGATGTAACTTCAACTAATTTTATCTTTACAAAAACACAAGTAAGAGAAATCTCTGCAAATGCATGCTAATTAGTAGAGCAGCCGAGCAGTAAAAATGTGATTATTTAAGGCACATCCCCTTCATAGACGTAGAACAAGATAAATTTGGTATCAAAAGTTAAATTTTACTTAAGGTCACTTGAAAAATGACGTAGTCACACAAAATTTGCAAAACATGGTCATTTTTTAGTTTTTGTGAAAATTTCGAGAAACTCACTTTAACTTCTTAATACGTATAAAACTCTCACAAAAACTGAATTTTATTCTACAAATTATATACAACATAAAATAGGAATGTTTGAGGATTAGGAATATGTATGAAAATTATAAATTTGTTGACATATAACCTCTAAATAAAATGTTTAAGTTGAATTTTACAGTTTCTTAAATACAATATTGATGCTTTAACGGCCCATAACTTCCTCGCATCTCGAAAATTTCAATACAAAATGAAATTCTCGAAGCAACTATTGTTAGTTTTTGTATATCAATAATAAATTATTGTTTTTAGTAAAAACTGAATTCAACCGTTGCACTAGGAATTAAATGGCGTAATTTATAAAAAAAATTGTTTAAATAGTTTCAAAATTGCAAAAGTTACAATGGGTTAAACTGAAAATTGTTGCACAGTAGTCAACTTACAATTTTTTAAAAAACCCAAATTTGACACAGAAGGCATTAAATACGGCCATTGCACCTTCCGGATTCAGATCCGTCAGAAAATTTGGCATAAAAAAGTTGAACAAAGCTGAGCAAAAAATGTTAGGTTCAAGAAAAAAAAACAACGAGCTAGAAGAGAATGAATCTCCAGTAATAAGGTTCATTTTGTATCAGATTAACATACGTGCATAGGCTTGTATGTGCTCAATGTGCATAACCATCTCAACGCGATAAAAATGCATTTCTTTGATACATTTTGAATTCTTACAAAATATTGATAATAGATAGATCATAACTGTAAGCGACAAAGTTTGTTAGAAATGAATAAGGAAGTTTTCTAGATAAACAGAATTTTTTAATTTTTAATGTGGAAAACGTTACGGGCCGTTAAAGCATCAATATTGTATTTAAGAAACTATAAAGTTCAACTTAAAAATTTTATTTAGAGGTTATATGTCAACAAGTTTACAATTTTTATATGTATTTAGAATTCTCAAAGATTCCTCTTGTATTTTGTATATAATTTGTAGAATAAAATTCGTCTTTTGTGAGGATTTTGTACATATTAAGAAGTTAAAGTGCATTTCTCAAAATTTTCACAAAAACTCAAAAATACAGATCTAATGACCTCAACGTGGTAGTGGCTATTAAGGTTTAAGGCATGTTTATGTCCTTGTGTACACATTAAAATGTTTCATATTCCGCATTACAGTTTTTACCCTAAATCTCATAAATCCTTGATTTGTTATGCAAGTATAGTTGTTATTTATGTAACTTTTTTTAATACAAAATTCTATACATATGAAATTTTTTAACGATTAACGTCTAATTCAAAGTTTATTTTGAACAAAGTTTCGTGTTTATTTTTATTTTTGTCTAAGGATATTAATAAAAAATATTAAACCACATACTAAAAAAGCTGGTCATAATAAAATATGAATTGTTTAAATTCAATACATCAACAAAATATTTAAAAAAATAGATCAACAGTCTACGTATACATTTGTATGTAGACCCCAAGCTATTACCAATGAAGTTTGATGGAATCGAATTCTAGGAACACGTGAGCGATTGGATCCCATGTAGGCAACAGTGGTGGGCTTTCGAAATGCGATAAAATATATCGGTTATATATAAGAGAGCTTCTTAAAGAGTTATAATATGAAAGGCTTCATAAAAACTGTTGCACGTTTTATTTTTTTATATTAGAAATAAGTTATCCCTCTAAGATTGCCTCAATTCTTACATTTAAATTTAACAATTGTGTATAATACATCTTAATATGCATAACAAAAAATGCTTATGAACTATGTATCTAAATTGCATAATTTTTGGAATATTTGCAATTAAATTGCACAAAAATTTACTATTTAATGGTAAATTATAAAAAAAAATCTGATACCAAATGTAATTTCCGTATGTGCTGTGAAAACAATTGGCTCGATGATGTTAGATGTATTATCTGTGATATCTAGTTTTAAACACTCAATCAGCAGTTTCGGAGAACAGTATGTGGAATAACTACCACCGAAGTTTCAAATGAAATAAACTTGTAATCTGTATTGCGATCCCCTTTAACACTATAATGGGATGCATTGCCTTTACACCCATAAGGGGGGTGTGTAGGGGTTTAACTTCCAAACTTACGATATTACCCGGCAGCTAGGAAGATGTGGAGGTTTATGTGAAGCTACAGAGTAGCATTAGATAAGTTCACAAATGCTTGGAGGTGAAATAAGTCAAAGTTTATAGGCACCACTCCATCATTTACCTAGCTTTATTGTATTAAAATAAGGAATGGTGGTACTTATGGGTTCTGAAACAACGCCAGCTATACCACTTACTAGGTTTCCCAGATTACAACTGTTTCTTACCTACTATGTTGTAATTAAGCTGAAATAAAAGATAATTTAAAGCAAAAGTATATGTATACTCAGTGACATAGAAATTGCAACTCCAAGAAGGGGTTGGAATTTTCGGATGAAATTTGGTAGGAATATTCAGCCATGTTATAGTAATAAATGATCAAAATTTGGGAGAAAAATCTTTATTAGTTAAATAAAAGTTTATAATAATTGTTAATAATGTGTGGTGTGGCCTCTCTGATTTATACATTCATTTATACGCCGAGGCATTAATTGAATAAAGTGGTTTATCTTGTCTTGGGGTATTGCCTCCCATGCAAGTTGCACCTCATGTCTCAAGGCCTCCAAAGTCAAAGGAGGATGCTGCAAATTTCGTAACTTTCTACCCATTATGTCCCATACATGTTCAATGGGAGAAAAATCTGGAGATCTTGGAGGTCAAGGCAAAAGATGAATCTGGGTTTGCTCAAAGAAGTTCAAGGAAAACCTTGCTACATGTGGATGTACATTATGTTGCTGGAATAATGGATCTTCAAGCTCTTGTCAGTATAGCAGAAGATGTGTTCTAACCACCTCTGCAATGTACTGTTGTGATGTTATATTATCTTGAATGAACACCAAAGGAGACTTGCTACCATAAGTAACCGCACCCCAAACTATAACACCACAGTGCGGTGTATGTGCCTCTCAACTGTCAATCGAAGATTCCCTCGTTCTCCCCGTCTTCTTCTGACTCATACGATCGTCATGCATTTCTAAACAAAATCCAGATTCATCACTAAGGACAATACGACGCCATTCAAGATTCCAATGAGATCGTTCATTACACTATTGTATCCGTTGTTGACAATGTTCGGCAGTCAAAGGAAGCACAAGTTGCGGACGATATGATGTTAACCCAAAACTTCAGATTTGACGATAAACTGTTGTAAGGGTTACAAGGCGACCTTCTTCACCAAACCATTGGTCACCAACTGCCTGAGTAGAGAAAAATTGTTCTCTAAATGCCAGTTGTCGCTCATTCATTCTTCTTGAAGCCCCAATTCCTCTTTTACAATGTTCCTGGCCATCTTTAAACCATGCACGACACACTCGCATTACAGTAAACTGATTTTGATTTACATGGTTAACAATTTCCCGAAATAAAAAACCAGCTTCGCACAAACCAATAATTTGACCTGTCAAATTCGCTTAATTAATCATAATATACTTGTTGCCGTACTCTAGGCATGATCAAACAAACAAAATACGTTAACAAAAGAACAACAAACAAAATAATGTTAATTAATGATGAAAAAGAACAACAAACCGTATGAAAAACACAGACCGAAAAAGTTAGCAAAAACTATAACTATCAAATGTGACATTATCACATTACCACTTGATATCAGAAGTTAATTAATTATTACTTAATGCTAACCCAACAGATCTACCCACTTTGATTAAGAAATTCCGACTCCTTCTTGGTGTCTATGTCACTGAGTATATGTATATATTAATAAAACAAACAACTAAAGTAGTAATCGGTATAATGAATTGGAATAATAAATTTCACAATACATCATAACATTGGTATGGAAATTGTACAGGTAATTAAACTTGTATAGACTAATTGAATCAATGATCCTATGATTTCCCAAGTTTTATATATACTGTAATTATTTACAAATGTCTACAAACAAGACTTAGCAAATATTTACATTGCAATCTCTAATTAAATTTTCAATGCCAACAAAATTGATGGTAAATATTCTGTTAAACAAAGTGATCAATACTTTTGACATTAAGATGGATTAATTAGGTGTTACTTCTAGTTTATCTATTGCTAAAACAATGAGTGTTCTTACAATACTATAAGATTATTGTGAACAAATAATTCAAAATAATGTTTTACAGTTTCAGGAATACTTGACAGTATTACCCGGTGAATGATGACATCAAAACTTTACTGTCCATCCCTGGTATTGTTTTGGTTGTTTATCACAATGAGTGATGTATGAATTCTTTCATAAGACTGTGCCTCAAAATAACAACAAATATTGACAGCTTCAATTTTTGATATAGAAAATATTATACTTGATGAGTCTGTGGAAGTGACACCCTTTTATCTTAAAAATAAAAAACAATAGAAAGATTGTGAGAGAAAGTTTGAGAGGTATAGTCCTATAAGGCCATGACAAAGAAATTTACTTTTCTAACTAAGTGTGATGTCACAGGCTATCAAGTTCACTGTTTTAAATAGATATCAAACATTTTAGAAATATTAAAAAAGTTTCCAATTGACCTCTAAAATGCAATGCACTACTTATTTTTTTCAAAATAGGTATTTATGTTTTATTATATTTTTTTATGTGAAATAAATTAAATAAGAACAGAGAGGAAACTTTGGGATGCTGAAGTCAGTGCCAGAGAAGTGTTTATTTGCTGCCATACTCAAATGCTTGCAAGACTAATATCTAAATAATTTTCTTCGTCCGAGGGTTCTTGTTTACTGCTATCACTGCTGTATCTTCATCTTGTATTCCAAATAAAGTTCGTTATCACTATCGATTATTATACGCACAAAAAAATACTTAAAAAATAAAACACTAAATAAAAATGAAAATAATATGTTATCAAATCTCCAAACACATGGCAACTCCTTCCTATAGTAAATACTAAATAAACTGAGAAGAATTTATTATTAGTACTCACAACCACATTACAATTTCCCTCTCTTTTGTGTGATGTTGTAACCTTGACAGTAGCTGTCAATGTGTAATGAAGCCTATCATACCATATAAATTCGAGATTAATTTGTATGTACAGGAAAATGCTAAGTTGCATGAATATATTTGGGATCTTATAATTTTACAGAAATAAAAATCCTGAGTAGGATTTTAAGTTAAAGTTTAAAGTTAAAGTGCTTCTTTATCTTTAGATAGATAAGCTGTGATTTTTCTATGAATAAGTATGGCATTTTATGAAAAACTATTAACATGCTCTTTTCAAACTTTGCTAATAAACTCGTGTACAACTTTTTATTGGTGTGTAACAAAAGTAGTTGGACTTTAGAAATTGCATCTTTATTATTGTAACTATTTGCCATAAAATTAGTTTAGATATTCCCAGCAAATATTACAACATTGGCCAATGAGTAGGAAATAATCTTAATCAGTAGTAAATGGTCAGAATCAGATACGTATGACGGGTCAATATTGGATAATCATATATTTCATTATCTCTACTGCATTATGGTACATTGAGCCAAAATCAGAAATTTAATACAATCATGGTATTTTGTATGGGGGTAGAAGTGCATAACATAATAACTTTAAGATTTTATCTTCGTGTGTATTTTTACCGAGCAATGACATTGATCAGTGTTTACTATAAAATGAAAAATATACTTAATGGCGATCCATTTACTGATTTGTCACATTTTGTAACTACGAAACTTATAAAAATGCAAAACTGTGAATAACAAATGTGTAACCTATATAATTAACATATTAATTGTTAAGATCATTGGGATTATTTATAGGCACTATATAAACTAATTGTTTCATATGATCCCCTGAATAAAAACCACAGGTATTTAAATCCAATGTTCAACTTAAAACTAAATGTAATTAAATTAATAAAAACACAAAAATGAAAATTAATAAACTTCAATAATGAAAAACATAAGACACTAGTTCAACAGTGTTTGATAAAACACAAAACATCCTGATAATGTAACATACATACATTGTTTGAAAACGAACATGATGCCATGAACAAAACTAATATCTGAGATTTATGAATATTTTGAATTTTAGAATGACGTAACAACTGGATCATGTTTTTATTGTTTATTCACTTAAAATGACATGTTCAGCTGTTATATTTTTGCAGGGATCCTCAAACAATTCTTTAGCATTTTTTTAACAGTGTTTTTCTCAAAACAGCAAGGCATTAAAAAATAATTTTCTCTTGATTTAGAACTTGCCTATGTGTATGATCCAAGTTTGTCGGTCTATTTTAAAATCACTCTGTATGCAGTGTACCCATAAAATATCTTTTCACCTTCCTGGTAACTTTTAAATGAATAGAGATAGAGGATCCGGACAAAAGAGAGACCAAAGGATACATGAACTATTTTTTGAAAATAAATTTTATACTGAAAATTCACAAATGCTGCCACAAACACTAGCAACTTTTTCCCCTAAATGTTAAGGGGGACAGAGTCATGTTTCAAGGTTTTAAATTAAAAATCTGGTTATATGTACCTAAGTTATGTTTTTAATGAATATGTGAAAATAATTTTCCTTCATTCTGTTATATTGCATTGCTCCAAATACAACATTGCAAAAAAGAATAAAATGCATCATATTGGAACATTTTAATAAAATAGGAACCTAGTCTGAGAACTGTTAATACAAGATATTATAAGAAATATCAACCTTGAACCTCTTGACAATAAAATCTAACAATAACATATTCACTCACCCTATGGAATGTATCTGGTTATTGATGCACATTCACTAATTATCCTTTTTGGCTGTATTTTGAATACTTTGGATTTTAAGTAATCCGCAAAAAGAAGCCTTAAGGTATAAAGATTAGTTAGTGGATGAATCATTCAACTAGGTCTCGACTTCCATCCATCTACCAGGAGATATGTTGCCAAGGCAGTCCTCAGTTGCCTAAAATAATGAGCAGAGGCACCATCATTCTAGAATGATATTTAAAGGTCTTGAAGCCCCTGCAGAATGTTTTGAACTGTCTACGTTATTTTTTCAACAAATCAAAATATAAAGCTCCAATTACATTATCTTTAATAAAAAAAAGGGCCCATGATATGGTCTTCCAGAATATTTGCTCAAACTTTTAATTTTTAAGGGAACTGCATGTGACTTTTCCTGTACCGTTGCAGATTCTGGTTACTCCAATACCTCCATTCTATTTAGTAAAAACAAAGTCATTAAAGCAAATGCTTCTTAGATTATTTGGATGGCAAATAATTTTTTTTACCACAATCTTGCAAAATTCTAATCTTCTGTCAGAATCATTTTCTATCAAGTTGTGAATCATTTGTTTTCTTTTAAAGAATATTCTGAACTGTTCAGGAGCATACATCATTTTCTACTGCAACTTGGCTTGTGGATTGTGTAGGAATTGTTATCATTACTGCTACAATATAACTTGCTTTGTTTGTGGAAAGAGGTGATCTACCCATTAATTATTCATTGTGGATGGAACCAGTCCTCAAAAATTTGGAAATTAGCTCACTTAAATATTTTCTGCAGATGGTTAGGGTGTCTATGAATGAAGTTCATTCTACTTGATGGTAATTTCTTTAATAGTCAAAAAAAAGGCAACTATGTCAATTTTTCCTTTTAACCCTTGAACTATTTCTTTTAGTTACCAAATTTTAATAACAATTGAGTAAAAGTCAATTAATTTAACAGATCTAATAATAACAATGACAACAATAATAAATGTAAATTAAAGTGATGCAACATTAATATTGAAACCTTCAAACTAATAATTTTGCAATGAAACAATAGCTGTCAAATTGATAAGAACATCAAATATTTTGTTTCTTAGCTTTCAAAGGCAACATGATAAAATGAAGGAAAATTGTTTTCACATATTATTCATTAAAAACACAACTCAGGAATAGGTAACCGGATTTTTAATTTATAAAAAGTAAATATCTAGAGAATCAAAATACCTTTCAAGTGATGTGCAACATGATCCCCTTACTAGTTAGGAAAAAAGTTGTTAGTACTTGTGGCACCATCTATGAATTTTTGGAACACAATTTATAATTCATTTGGTACAATTTGTTATCCCTTTTTGTCTAAACTGCATTCAAATTAGAGCTGTGTACAATGTAAATAAACAAGCTATACTATTGGTAGGCTTGCATATCATATTTTATATGCCTCATATTTCAGTGTTCCCCCTTTCCAGAAGAGACAAAATTCCCAGACTTTTCTAGGTTTTCTCTTACTCTTACCATTTTTTGTGGATACTCTTTTGAGGTTATTAACACTAACCAATAGTCATTTTGTAAATACCTGGTACGAAGAGAGACAGATAACTCACAAGAGTGCACCCTGCTCATCAGAGAAACTGAAGGTCCCTTTTCAATGACCAATGCAGGGATATAAGGGAGTCTTTAGAGCCTGGTTAACAAGACCTCTAAAAAGTTTACATTGAAATAGGTACTCAGGAGTCAAACTGGAGGTACCCCGACGTACTAACAAAGAAAGCTAGATGGTGATTCAGTCTGCTACACTAACAACCTAGTCCCTTCGGCATCAAGGCGAAAAACAAGAAAAATTATTTTGTGTTACAAATACACCATATCTAATATACCAATAGGTTTTTAGAACATTTAATTTTTAAGTTTACAAGGACTCCCAGTATAAAATACATTTTCATAATTAAATGTAACAAACAGAAATATAAATTAATTACAATAACATAATAATTACATTAACATTGCTTACTGATGATTTCAATATGTTCATAAAGCGCTCACCATTTCATTAAGTACAGGGTAGCACAAAAAACACATGGATTTCAAAAGAGTGCTGTTCAATATTCATAATTTTAATTAAATGTTTAGTTTAAACTTGTTCATAAATGTTTACTTTTATTAGTTCTAATTTTGTTTTATTTAATTTCAGAATAACCCTCATATTGTGTTGTCACATACTTATAATCCCACATGTTCATATTTTGATTTGTGGCTCAACTCAATGCATTAAATTCGTTCGATGCAAGTGTCGAAGTTCGAATGCTTGTAAATTCTGTTCGCTTGTGGAATTAAGTATTAAACTATCTCTAAATTCGGTTGTAACATTCAGTTCATGTTTTAGTGGTATTTTCGATTAATCTTTATGTTGGTTTTAAACTTGTTAGTTTATGCCACTTTTGTTGATTATCAATCAAATAGTTTAAATGAAACCGCTTAATATTAGAGTTTTAGTGCATTTTTAGAAATCTGCTTCTTCTTTTCCTTAACTTTATGCCTATCCTGTGATTTCCTAATTTAGCAGAATACAAGTTGTTCCAGCATATTCATACAGTATTCTGTTCGATAAAGGTAAGTTTAATAACGCATATTTAATGAATTTTCATTGTATTTCTGTATTATATGTAATTTTAATGGTCCTTTGGTTTATAGTGCAAACTTCATATAATTGCATTTATATGCGCACTCATATTTTCATTTATACCGCTATTATAGAATGCACCCCCATCTATTGTAATTTGTGTTTGCCTCGCAGGATTAATTATAAAAAGTTAATTCCTCAAGAATTCCCCAACATTTTTTGTTATTCAGAACCGGATCTTCGCATGTATTTGATTAAATTATAAAATTGGTATAAGAAAAAAGATATTTTGTATTTGTAGTTTATAAGTTTTGAATTATTTCAATATTTATTGCTAAGATTCACATTTTATTGTATTAAAAATTACAAGTTAAAAATTTGCCTTTGATTTTGTCGACACACATAGTTTTAATTTTCACGTGCAAAGTATTTCCTTGAACGATAACTCATGCTTAGCCTTGATATCGTTACATTATAGTTGATTTAATAGCCTATTTCTTTAAGATTATTTTTAAACATGTTTTTAGTATATTAGTAATAATTTATTTTCTAATTAATTTGAATTTTTCGTAAAGACTCCAAAAATTTCTTATGTTATGTTTGTTAGGATTATCGAGCATACAGCATTTGTATAACTAAATGACTCGAAACCTAGTTTCCCAAAATATTTATTTTTTTATATTAAACCTACATATGTTTCAGTCACTAAATTAAAGGACCATCCTCAGGGTGTATATTTTAAACGTGTAACATGAAACAATTGAAATTTAAAACATCTAAAATATAGTACT
>JAHWXV011075494.1:0-10150 GCA_024586415.1 Phrixothrix hirtus
GGGTCATTAAAAATCAATTATGCCGCGGGGGGTCATTAAAAACCGGTTTCAAGGTCGGGCAAAAAATGAGGTCCCAGAACTCTCTATCTTCCTCTACTGTACACACACACGCACGCACGCGCCCACGCACGCACGCGCAAGGGCACGCGCGCATGCACTCGCGCACGTACATGCGCACGTACACGAACACAAACACGCACACCCATACATTTTTAAAAACATGTTTTTCAGATTCAGGCGACCTGAAAACGTGTATTTCTGCTAAAAACTGGACAGCGAAAATTTTAACCGAAAACATGACTTTCTCTATACTATTTCATATACGTAAGAGAAAGTAATAAGCTGCAAATTTTACAAAATTCTTGTTTAGGCTTTGCATTTCAAATAAATCATAGACAACACAACGCTATTTTTATTCACCTACGTATCTTAAAATTGGAACATAGATTTACGCTATTGCTTTATAATATCTTACGATCAAAACCTTACTTATATGTACAACCTTACTTATACAATTTATTAATTAAGCGATCAAATTTCCATGCCCTTAATTTAAGAAATACTAATTTATTTGATATGCCCAGGCATAAAACCAGCAATTTTGAATGTTGTTTTACGTATATTGCTCCAAAAATGTTAAATAATAACTTGGTCTTATTTTATAATTCGTCATCTCTTGCTTAGTTCAAAAACAGATTTATATACTATCTGATACTCGTAAGCAAACAAATCAGCACATAATTTTATAACAATATGTATGCACGTATTAATCAATTTGTCAAAGGGAAAGTGAAAAACGGCTATGGCGATCTTTTCTCTTTTTGATCACGACCATTTTATTTATTTTTATTTATATTTTATATATACAGGGTTTTCAAACTTAAGTCTTAACTTTCTTGTTAAGGTATCTACGAAGTCGGTCAAATTAGCAAACTAGTGTATTATTTTACACTCATCACAATGGTTGAAACAAAAAAACAATTGGCAGTCACGTTCTCGAAATATCAATAAAAACGTACTTCTTTTTAATGGACCACCCTGTTTATAATACTTCCAATCGACGAAGAAATACATTCTGAACAATATGTGTCTTATATTATACTACCCTAAAGTAAAAAATGAGGGAAATGTTTATGATTTTTTTAATTTCACAGAGAAGGTCGTGATTTAAGAACCAATTGTTTATTGTATACATTTAATACACCTTAAACGAGAAATAAGTGAAAACCATTAAAGTAAATGCTGGAAAACATCCACTTCTTGTTCTATACATTTTTGAGCATGTTTGTAAACACATAAACACGCGTAGTGGCCTTCGAAATGGTTCTACGGTCAATATTGTTAACAACATTCAAAATGCTTTGCTGGAGGTAGTCAAGAATTTCATAACGCCGTTTATACACTTCATCTTTTAAATATCCCCAGAAGAAAAAATCTAAAGGGATAATATCTGCATAGCGAGGAGGCCAGCGCACAGGAGTGTTTGTTGCTAAATATCTGTTACCAAAATTTCCTTCTAATAGATTACCAACTTGTTGAAAATTATGAGCAGGAGCACCATCTCCCTGAAAGAATAGCAATTGTCTATCAATTAAATTCAGATCATTTAAACACTCTGTAAGTATTGCTGTCAACATTTCAGTGTGCCCTGCACCGGTTAAAGACCCTTGATAAATACGGGATCAATAATTCCCGAGCCAATTAATCCACATCATACATTAACGGTGAAGGGTCTTTGAGGATTACAAGAACGGGTCCGTAGTGGATTTTCTCGGCTCCAATAGTGTTAGTTTTTTCTATTAAACATGGCACTATTGGAGAAGTTCGCTTCATTCGTTTATAAAATCAATCGCCAAAAATCTTGATTTTATCTTATTTGATTAATAAACCATTGACAGAAATGCACGCGTCTTTCTTGATGACCTGGTAACAGGGACTGCGAAGTCTGTATTTGTACGAGTAGATAGGTATAACATGTACGAGAGCCTCCTCTCCTCCTCCGACGGCATGGTCGAACCTAACCCGCAGGGCGTGGTCTAACCTAACCTACAGGGGCGTATTTTAACCTAACCACATCCCCATTTCCGAGACGTGGTATAACCTAACGCAAACCCCCCACGTGAGCGGGAATTTTTCCACCATGTTTGTCTCCGCCAATTTGTTTTCCAGCCATTTTGGGGCGTGTTCTCATCACCCACGTGAACAACATTTAACAACTATTTTGTTTTTCGCCAGTTTATTCAATCAATTATTTAGTTTAATTAATAATATCCCGAAGAGATATTTTTGACAATTATATTTTTTTTAATCAAATTTATATGCGAATATTTAATTTCCCCGTTGCGCGCATTAATATCTCGAAGGGATATTTTTGATAATTATATTTTTGCTAATCAAATTTATACATGAATATTTAATTTCCTCGTTGCGCGCATGAACGCTATTTTTTCAAACATTTAATTAATTTAATTTTTTAATAATATCCCACGGTATTTATCTGTCTTTTATTATTCTTATAAAACCTATTAAACGCAAAGTTTTAATTCAATTAATAGCTTTCTAATAGTGATAGGATTTTAAAAAACCTATTTTTTTTATATAAATGTATTGGATTTTTAAAAATAATTTTATAAACTATTTCGCATTAGTTGAAAGTCTTCAAACCATGAATTTTTAAGAATATTCAGACATAAATGTTTACCTTTTAAGATATATCTCATGTAAACCAAATCAACCATATAATTTGCGATTTAAAATGGTCAAAAGGGATAGTCTATTCTACCTGTTTTTATAACAGTGTCGCCACCTTTATCACTTCTATCTCGAATAATTAAAATAACTAAGACTGGTTTGAAGGTATTTTTCAAGTAGTAGAATCAATTAAAAGATTTCAATTAAAAGATTTCAATTGCGACATAAATTAAATATTATTGTACAATTCCTTCAAATTTTAAAATAGTTTATGGGACGTTTCTACTATTTCGGCTATAAGATATTTTAAAATAAAGATTCAACTCAACTATTCGACCGTGAATTTATGACAATACAAAAAATGGTTTTTAAATGGATTTCAATGTATTTCTAACATACCTAATTGAAATATTTTCCAAACCTTCGAATGCAATTTACCAAAGTAGATATACAGCTTTTTAGCTGTAGCGTCACATTTATTAAAAGTATGTCTAAATCGAAAGGTGACTTTAAGGTGTTATCTCAAATAAAAGCTGTAAAAGCTTTTAACTTCACAATATTTAACATAGAAATTATATTTATAGTTTCAACCTTCTGCGTGTTGAAACACGCTTAAACGTTTACCGTTACAGTTCGGGATAGTTATATGTTTTGCTACGCTGCAAGTTCTTCATGCATTTTCAAAATAAATGAATCTATCAATTTATGAAAATTTTTCAAAGTGTTGTTGCTTTGTTTAGAATAATATTTTCTCAATTATAATATGTAAGTATATTCTTATTTTCTATCGCAATTTTGTAAACGTTATAAATTTTACTGCATTTAAATATACTTTATTTATTTAAAATATGTTTGTTATAGATGTTTATCGCCCAAAGTGATCACAGTGCTCATTTTCATAGAGCTCTTATGTCTTATTACTAAAATTCTTCAAGTGCTTAAATTTCTATCAACAATTATAAAATGTAAGTATTTTTTAATTTTCATTAGATTTTTTACGCGAACATTATGATTTTTGTTGTATTTAAATACTTCATTTATTTAAGATATTTTTGTTACTGTTACACATCCCCAAAGCAATCTAGTTTATATTTATTGCGATTATACAAGTACTAAATCTTCAGCTTCATTTTTAAAAATGTGAGTATATTTCTTTCTTATAATTTTACATAACATTATGGTTTTGTTATATTTAAATATACTTTATTTAATAAAATATTTTTTTTATTACAGCTGAAACAACGTTCGCGTGCGATAAGTGTGCAAATACATTCAACAGAAATGACAATTTAAAGCGCCATTTAAAATCATGTAAGTGGTAAAACCGTGTCATACATTTTGTATATTGAAAAATTCACGCGTGTGGATAATTTAAAAAGGCATATTGCAATACAACATGGATCATCGCAAGTGTGCGAAGTGTACGGTGAAAGCTTTGTTAGTGGAGCAGATTTTGCTGCTCATCTACGCGATAACCGCTGAATTAAGGGCGTGATGCATCCACCTGCGAAGAAGACAAAATTAACAACTGCAGGTCCATCAAATTCCAAAAACCTGGAATGTAAAACTTCTGGTGAGTTCTTCACATCTTTATTAAAGTATTCGGGTCACTTAAGAACGCAAAAACATTTATCGGAAATCGCAAAACCGTATAATTATAATGTAATAGAATTATAAACTAGCTTTAAATATAGAATCGTCACATATCGAATTAACGGTAGTGGGATTAATATTGATGAGTTTTTAGCTTCCATTAAACCTACGGCAATTAATGTAATAGATACGGTATCACAATCGCATCAAAATGGCATTCAATTCAATATGGTACTGTTCGGGTACTATATTTCAGAAAAAAATCCTCGCGGTGTTTTAAAATCGTTTAATACCAAATATACCGTGGTAACTCAATTATTACATGAACTACCATTTTTATATGACTAGTTATGTTCCACCATTAAAACTAAGAGTGATGAACTTCATCACAAAGATAGCGGATGGAGATTAAAAGCTATTTCTCACGTCGAAATAAATATTAATAAGTACACACCTATTAGGGGGCCATCTTATATTAAGCTGGCAAAGCAGATTCAATTAAAGCAGGCATGCATAAATGTGCAAAACTTAGACAATGCGTGTTTCACGTGGGCAGTAACATCTGCATTACATCTAGTAAATGTACATGTGAATCAAACATCTTCTTATCGCCATTACTCAGAACTGCTTAACACAACTGGTGTAGAATTTCCAATGAAATTGAAAGATATTGCTAAATTCGAAATTAACAATAATATAAGCATCAAATTTAATTCTGAAAGTAAAAACTATGATATTGTCGGACCATTATATTATACAAAATCTGCGCAACAAACAAATAAATTTATTATACATTGAAGAGGGTATTAAAGGTCATTGTGTGTGGATTAAAGATATGTCACGTTTTATCAGCATGCAAGTTTCAAAGTACAAAGAAAAGAAATTCTTATGCAATGGGTGTCTTACATTTTTCTCGGAAAAATCTTTATTACCAGCGCATAAAGCTAATGATTGCAATAAAGTTTAAACGATTATGCCATCAAAAGAACCAAAGACGGATAAAAACGGCGATTTAGTTCCCGGAAATATTTTAAAATTGAACTCATACGAAAAGAAAATGAGGGTTCCATTTGTTGTATACGCCAATTTTGAATCGCTTCAACAACCAATTCACACAACCAATCCCGATCCTTGCAATAGTTATACGAATAAAACGTATGTTCACATCCCATATAGTTTCGGTTATTACATCAAGTGTTCATATGGCGATTAATTAAGCAAATATGAAACATATACTCGAGAAGACTGCACCAAAGTATTCATGAATAGACTTTATGCAGATATTAAACGAATATACGATAATCATTTAAAAATAGTACAACCAATGCAACGAATTAAATATTGCCACGTAAGCTAGCTTCGTCCTAGAATAAAAAGTAAAGGATAGAAAAATTGGAAAGGAAACGAAGGATAAATCACGTGGTAAAAGAGAGCGTTGCTCAGCTTTGACAGCTTTATCGGATAGTGGGAAGTGGACAGTTGTAAAACTATAGAAACTCTTTAGTCGAATATAAGGTACAATTTTTCCTGAAGAAAATAGAAAAGTAAGTAATGATTTTGAGCGCACCGCGGAACCTGTAAGCTAAAGAAAGAAAAGAGATACTTTGTAATGCACCACGTATATCGAATGCGAATTATATGCAGGAACACTCAGTATAATGTTTAGGAAGTAACGTCGAAATTAATTTGCATATAAAGCAAGCAAAATTTAGCAATAATGCACATTCAGTATAGAGAACTTATTGGGTGTACCTCGTAATTTGATACACTTTATAATCCTGAAAGAAAATAAAATAGCCACACGAATAAGCAAGGCGATTGTACTGCTGAAACTAGTTAACATTTATTTAACAATAGCGTTAAAAAACCCAAATGCGCAACAGTCGTAGAATTTTTACAAAATTGCTTAAGAAAAAGTATGTTAACAAAATTATTTAAAACGTATAAGGAATAGATTTAAATTCAAAAGTTTACAAAGTTGAAATTCTAATACGTTAATCGTAGCAGTAGTAACATGTGCTAAACAGACCAGGTATTTGCTGTCTGTGGACGCCGTTCTAATAGATAATGATAAAACTAAATTATTTTCAGCATTAAAAGTTCGTATCTAGCTAATTAAATTTTGTAATACTCATTACTGGAGTCCAGACAAGTCTGTACGAAAGATAAATATTTTTCGTAATAGTAAATGAAACCTAAATTAAAATAACTAATTACGACCAAAATGAATTTCTTTTTAGTTGCAACCAAAACAAAGATGGTAATTTGTTTAAATGCATAAACATCAAAATTGTTAAAATTAAAATGATAACTTTCAGAATTGTCTGTTTACGCAAGTAAACTAAGGATTATAAAAATATCAAGCAATGTAAAGTAAATTTCTACAGGACCCAATTATTAAAGTACATTTTAACTAACTCGAAATCTTTGTAAATACAGTTACGAAGTTTTGGCAACAAGTAAAATTTAGTTCTGAGTTACAACGCTTAATAAGTTAAATTCAAGTAAGGAATTCGGTATTATAAAGAATAAAGATAACGTATTTCAACATCAAGTATTAATTAAAGCACAATAGTTCATAGTAAAGCGAAATATTGGAGGAAATGAAAATAAAGAAATTAAATACCCATTGAAGCTGTTCTGTATGTGAGGGTCTCACGAATCATAGCAGGACGCTTCGGGGTAAACAGCATAGAATCCGAAGCATTCTGGAGTCCTATGGACGGGAGGGTCAAGCCAGCGTAGTAAGAATTGGGAGTCCTCGTCGTTTAGAAGCCAGGATCTCCCGATTTTCATGCTCGACCTCGCCGAGTCCCTTTCAAATCGTAAAGAGCGTGAAAAACGCATGTAAAACGTACAGCAACATGGAAGGAAGAAAAAAAACTATAAATGAGAATAACGAAAAATAATTAGCTAAGAATTCACTTAAGATCGAGAAACTCGGGTCTTTAGAGTGAAAGACAATATAAACTTAATAGAAGAACACACTTGTAGCTCATATAAAAGTCAAATTTAAAATGCAGTTCGTATCTGTCTGGAAGAATAGATTGTTGGCGCACAAGACACAACCCAAAAATCCTTGACCGTCCAGTATAAAACATATATCAAACAAAAACTATATACAGGACGAACGCAGATTACTTAAAGGATTAAATACCAAATATCTAATGATAATTAGTTAAGGATATGTAATATTTTTAAAACTTATTCACAAAATAAACATGCAAGGAAGAAAGTAATTTTTCTTACAAGAAAGTTTTGATTTTAAAACCCATAGTTACCATAGGCGTAACCTGAGTTAGGTCAAATTAAATAAAAGTTTAAAAATAAAAGCAGAAGCGCAATTTAAATATATAATATGTGACTTATATACAGCACCAATTTTATTAAACGGAAAAAATAGGACACGAAACGAAATCGGACAATATGCAGAAACAACACATATTTGACACAGCCGAAATTTGCTATATTTGCGAAAAGAAGTTGAATTCCGCGAATAAAGTAGCATATCATGCTCACCCAACATCTAAATTCGTAGGCGCAGCGCATTCTAATTGTAATTTGAATTATAAAATTCCAAAAATGATCCCCATATTTTTTCATAATATGTCAAACTATGACTCATTTATTCATAAAGGAATTAGGATGAGATAATGAGCAAATAGATATTATTCCTGAAAATAAGGAGAAATATATTTCATTTACAAAGTTGTTAGTGGTTGATAGTTATTCGGACAAAAATAATAAGATTCATAATGTTTCCATAAAACTACGATTTTTAGACTCCTTTAGATTCATTAGCGCATTAATAGATAAACTTTCTAGAAACTTGAAGGATGAGGAACTATATGAAATTTGCAAGTTCTTCCCTAGAATTGAGGAGTTTAATTTAACAAGAAGGAAAGAAATTTTTCCATATTAATACATGGATTTATTCTAACGTTTAAACGAACATGCTCTGCCACCTAAGCAAAAATTCTTTAATTCACTAAATAATGAGGACATTACCGATATGGATTATGAACATGCACTAAACGTACGGAATGCGTTCAATTGCGAAAATTTAGGTGCATATTCTAATTTATGTCCCAAAATTGTCGTGTTACTGTTATGCGATACATTCGAAGAATTTAGAAATCTGTGCCTCAATACATACAAGCTCGATCCGGCCCAATATTTCACGATAGTAGGACTTAGTTGGGAAGCTATGCTGAAATATACGTAAGTAGAATTGGAATTATTTACAGATATCGATATGCATCACTTTGCACCTAAAGGTATTAGAGGGGGCATATGACAAGCTTCACTTCGTTATGCCAAAGATAACAATAAATATATGAAGGATCACAATCCGAATCACCCTTCAACATATTTAGCATATTGGTGTGCAAATAATTTATATGAATGAGCAATGTCGCAGCTATTGCCATATGGTGGATTTTCGTGGCTAAATGAAACCGAAATTTCAAATTTTAACGTTTTCAATATTGCTGATAATTCGCCTGATTGAGATATGCGTTTTGTGACGGTTGTGGTGGCAGATTTAAGTAACTTTTAATTTTGGAGATGGACTTCATAACCTGAGCAAGTTCTTGTTTAGAATCAGAATTATACCTTTAGTTATCTCGTACTGCGATTTCAACATCTCGTACAGCGTTAGCGGTGCGATCATATGATGGATTCGAAGTAGATAGCGGTGGAGAAATAGAGTGCGAAGTAGATGGAATTGGAAGAGCGGAATACGAAAATAATATTTTAGGAGTTGAATGACATCTTGGAGGAAGTAGAACAAAGGATTGCGGCTGCTCTTGGTCTTTAGGAACAAGAACTTGATCATCATTTCCTCTAATAATATCATTTTCATTTATTTCTTGATTACTTTCGCTGGTAAATTTGAATGATATGTTTGTTAAAGGTATAATTATCGGTTTATATGTCTCTTCAATCATCTTATCAACAACCATTTTGTTTTATAGTAAGGTCTTATATTTGCGTTTGACAGCAGCCCGAGCTTGAATTAACCATTGCATTACGTGTTTTTCATCCTCGGTCATAAATTGCAGCATTCTCTTTCCAAGTTAACCTTTCCACTTTAACGTTCGGATCGTAATTAACTAATTATTCTTAGTCTACGCATATATATTGATTAAAATCTTTTCTATATCGGCCATCATTCAAGTTGAAATCTTTGTGAATAGAAATGAAACCGTATTCATCTTTCCAGCAATTTGAGCTTATTTCGCGGAATGTTTGGAATGACATATCAGTACCCGCATGGTCTTCATATACATGTTTCAGAATTGAAATCATCCTGCTTAAACAAAGCTAATAAGTTACTATTATCTCTCACCAAAGGCTTTGGTGCGGCGGCATTATGTTTGTGTTATATAAAAACAACCAATATCTTTATGTCCTCCCATACTGAAGTATGCTTTAATGTTATTCTGCCTGTCATATGTGACATCATCAAAGACGAAAATAGAGTTTTGTTTCGCTTCCCAATGCGGCATTATCGTTTCGTTGTCATTGAAGGGAAAATATGCTATTCCTTTAATCGGTTTCAATACTTCCTCCAGAAACTGATATTTTGGCTGATATAAGGATTTCGAGAACACATAAACATTTTCAAACTTCAGACTTTCTATTAATTAATAGAGTAAATACTAGGTTCGTCTTTCCCGTATTAGAGGGGCCTAAAAAAGTGCGCGGATTGTATCACTTAGCAAGTTATCATGTTTTCTCCCTCTTTTCTTATGAGTATCCTTGTCAAAATTTATTATTGGCAAAGTATGCTTTTGTTTAATAATTTTCATTTTATTTTATTATTTTAGAGACTTACTATCTACTTCCGCATCGGATAAGAGAA
>JAHWXV011075775.1:0-10372 GCA_024586415.1 Phrixothrix hirtus
ACTTTAAGTCAGATGAAGAAGTTATAGCTGCAACGGAGATGTATTTTGAAGGCCTTGAAAAAGACCATTATAAATCAGGTATAATGGCACTTCAGCACCGGTGCTCTAAGTGCATTGATGTTCGAGGGGAATATGTAGAAAAATAAAAATAAAATGAACTTTGTACAATTTGTCTTTCATTTAAAGTCTCACGTCCCGTCAAATCACCCTCGTATATCGTGATACATTTTCTAGGTTTACAGTAAGATGCCGGTATCAAAAAATTGTGAACAAAATATTGTTTAAATGAAAATAAATACTTGATAATTACGTTTTTCTTAACTACTTATTTAAATAACAGGAACAGAGACTTTTGTAAACAAGTACAAAATCAATTAACATCCAAATATAAAATAATTTATAGAATAGAAAATTTTTAAATAAAATTTAAAACAAAATATTCCAAATAATTCATATTATTAACTTATGTTTAATAGTTCTTTATTTTTTTGTAATTTATTGCTTTGGAAAATGCCTATAATTTATTATTCGAATAATATATAAAATATTCGGGGAGAAAATATTTTTTGAGGAAAATTTTCAAGATTCAATATTTAATGGAAAAGTGTTTTCGGGTCTAGGTCCAAAAAGCATGTTTTTATAAATTGGTGTGTATATTTGTGGCAAAAAATTCAAAGTTCCAAGTAAATTAAACTTCCTAATAAATTTGATTTTCTTTTTGGCATTATTTTTTCTAAGAAAATTGCGTGAATCGTATAATCGCGGATACCACCAGAGTTAAGTGGATCCGAAATGCATCAATGGATAACCGTTGATATTATTTCAGAAATCAATTTAAGTAAACACTATTTTAGAACAAAGTGCGTATAATTTAAATTTAAATTAAATTGCTATCAGATAAACTAGGAAATAAATAAGTCATCTTTTATTTATTTGAAAAATTATACAAATTTGTTGATTGAAACGGTAACAGTTTGCTAAAATTACTTGTAGACCTACTCTTTAAACGATATTCTTATCTCAATAAGCCATCAGAACCACACTAGCAAGAACAGAGAATATATAGGAATATATAGGAGGTTTGTGTAATAGCTTCAAACTTTGTATGTATGTTACAACTTCCATTATTTTTCAGACCTATTTAATAAAATACAGAAGTTTGCCTAAAGGACGCGGTCGGGCGTTTACCACATCTGGTTCCGATTCCCGAATCAGCAACGAAGTTCGATTTGATAGATTGGACCACTACGGTTTTCCAGTACCTAGAGGGAAACGAAGATGATGTGCTGGCGACCGCTGCACCTGTAGAGAAAGAACAATGTGTGAAAATTGCGATATAGGATTATGTGTAGACTACTTTTAATCGATCCATACCAAAAAATAAAACGTTTAAATGCATGATATTTTTCTTCGGTAAACTGTCTTGCGGTTTCATGTGGTACCAGCAAATTTTTGACAAACTAATTATGACGTTTTGTAATAATCGTAATTCCTATGTTCTGATAATTATATTAGGGTAGAATAAACAGCTAATGTCAAAAAATTGAGAAAAAATATAATTCGAGCGTTAATGGGTTAATTTTGTAACGTTTCCCTGAAATGCAGGGAAATAACGTAAAACGCGATGAAACAAATTAATATAATTCGACGCGTATTCTCGTTATAAAAATGAAATACCGGAAATAGAAAATAAGACATTGATAAAGACTGCAAAAACTTTAAAGGTGAAATCTGTAAAGTGCGTGTCTGAAGCTTCTTATACGAAACGATAAATAAAGATTGGCTCCTTTCTTTTACCACAATGTAAATCAAACGAACCAACAATAATTGTTAATAATACGAATTAATTAAACTCCGTTATACTATTATAATTAACAAAATTCAACAACGTGTAAATAATTTAGATTACACGATATTGTACAATAAGTAAATGTAAATGCCATAGTCAAAATTTAAGTTTGGGTTATTTAGCTCAATTAATAACTAACAAATAATTCAAACGAACCGATTAATAATTAAACTAATTATGCTTAGTTAATTATTCAATATTACGTAATGTTAGGCAACAAAAATATATAAACCATTCTATTTTATAGTTATCAAAATACGATAACACTAAAGACAAAAGACAAGGTAAAAATTTACATTCGCTGAGGAAAGAAAAAATTCATCAAAATTAGTATAAATAGATTGCGATTTTGCAGGAAAAGCAAATCCCTACCTGCATCCGCAGCAAAAATAACATACATTATCGATCGTATTAAAATACAATGGCTTTACGTGGAATGGGACTGTGATAGTTCCAGTTATGGATCATACCCGACGACCAACGTTGAGACATCTTTTTGTCTCGTGTTGCATCAGTAGCGGTGATAATAGTCTGAACCAACCACCAAACGTAAAGACATCGCGCCGTTCTCCACTACAGTTGCTTGAGTAACGACCTAAGACCGACGTCAAGCGTCGCAACTCGGCTCTGTCCCAAGTTGATTGTGTAGTGGGAACACATGCCTGCGAATATTAAATTGAATCTCCGTCCGCAGTAAGTATCCGTGGTTGCTAAAGTAACGAGAAAATCTCCCAACAACCTGAGATTGACTGAGCACTTCGGGTCAATATTCTACATACACAATAAGTAGGGTTTCTTGACCACGCCACTATCACGTGTTCATTTGAATAAACAGAGCATCCTCGCGAGCCGAATTTACATTGTCTTTGGATTTTTAATATTCTATACAGCTATGTATTATTTCAAAGAAACTATTTTTGTAAACAAGTATATTTGAACCTGTAAATGACCATTTTATTTTTATTTGAATTAATAAATTGTTTTGTTGAAAGGTTTAACCGTTATTATTAATTACGAGTAGAACCCGTCTTCCCGACAGCAATTAATTGCAAAGTAGGCTTCATATCGGAAGTGCATACTGTAAAAATCCCAACCAACAAGTCGGAAAATCTTATTAGCAGGATTCTCAATAAGACCTTGAGTAGCATGCCATCGATAAAGATCTGGCCCGCACGACTGAGAGAATCTGATCAGAATAAAATATAAATTCTTTCCGTTCTGTGAACGAATGAAATTAGACGGAACGTCACAATTTAAAATAAATATTATTTAATTAAATAAAACAGGAGTATAACTTTATACGTTTTATTGGTACCGCTGGATTCAATTTTTTATAAGCTCTTCCATAAGCACCCATAAGATCTGTGTTGCCATTTGATAATAAAAAGTGAGGATGGCTGGATGTCAGAGGGTCGAAGAAAGATTCTTGAACATAATTAAAAAGTACGGGTAAACACCTATATCAATTGACATTTCGTTGAAAATGACGTACCTAAGATACGTGGATTTAAATTATTTGCAAAATAATATTTTAACTTTCTTCCATATACACCAATGTTAACTTGGAACAAACATGGCCACCTGGGATGTATATCTTCACTCTCTTTATAAAGGCACTCTACTCATAAGGACTGATATCAACTTTGAATGTTACATGAACTAAAAAGGATTACCCTTTTAGAATTTTTCCTGCTAATCCGAATCTCTGCTATGAAAATGTTCCCGGCACGTAAGATTTTTGAGTAAAACGCGTTCTCCAGAAATTAAAATTTTTTATGGAATAATTTGTGTATATAATATAACTTATTTATTTACAAAACATATTTCTATTCAACTTTCGCCTTTAGAGTAGCGCGATTCAATTTGACAGATATCTTAGTAAAATCTCTTACTACATTCATCGTTCATATCAGCAAGATTGCCTGGGAAAAAATACAAATGTGAATTGAAGAAATGAATCTTCAGGAAATATTGGCTATCAAAATTTTGTAATTTTACAGCCGTTCAGCAACCAGCTGTTTATAGTTTTCAGCTTTTTTATTCCTAAGGAAGTGTGTTATTACGGTTTTAAAAGACTACCAATAACCTCCCCTCTTCCATCTAAAGTATTGTCGAAACTGGCATCTTTCATTAGTTCCCTTATTTGGGACCCCACAAATACTCCCTTCGCTTAATCTGGGAAATTTGTGTTTTAAATAAAGAAAACCTTCTCCATTTGTGTTCATCGCCTTTACGAAGTTTTTCATCAATCTTAATTTGATATGAAGAGGGGGCAGCAGGTGTTTTTTGAATTAACGAGAGGCTTACAAATAATACTCGAGGTTACTTCTTCTTGGAAATTACTTCTTAATATAATAATTTTTTCTGTCACTATTATCCCACTCGCACAGGAAACAGCAAAACTTCGTGTATCCCAATTGCGAACCCAGTAATATAGCTACAACTTTCAAATCCGTACACAGTTTCTCTGGTACTCTGTTTTATCCATGCTTTTATTAGATTTCTTCATGTTGACACCATGGGCAATAGGAATAGAAGAATTTTCATTTCCATTATGAAGGAGAACGGCTTTAAGACTCATTTTTGGAGAGACTCCACTCTTCTGAATTGTGATACTGGTCCATGGCCTCTAGTAAAGCGTTCACATCGTTATAGAATACCAAGTTATCTTGTTTTGAAAATAAATACTGCACTTTCCTACTACGATATGTGCATATACTTGTGTCTTTGTCTAATAAATTCCATGCTTTAAACCATGAAGTTAACAATTCTGCTTCTGTTTTCTTGGTCTTCGAAGTCATCTAGTAGGTTCTCCTCAGGATCCAGAGTTCATCAATCTGATGAGTATGGTATGAGAAAGTCGGTAGTATTGTGCAGCACAGATCTTATAGCTTAAGGGAGGATTGTATACATTACTTTAGTTCTTGACTTACTTGATATGCCAAAGATTTTAGTTGTATAAAAATAGCAATGTAAAGAATGGTCCCTTGGCTATCTCCATATCATTGGAACTACAAACGGCATGTGGCGAGATTTCCATTCAATCAACCAGTGAGCTGAGAAGCACATGTTAAACAGCAGATATGTGAGGTCCAAACCTTAGCCTAATCTCCAACTTTACATCCAAACAAAATTAAATGTTTCCTAAATTACTATTGGCAGTAATAAATAATGAATATAAAGTTGTTAATTAATTATTATTAATATAATAATTATTCAAAACGTTTTCGTTCTTCTAATTGATAACTCAATGAGAACATTATCAAGGATTTTTTCTTATAAAGATTCAATTGCTGTTGTAGTAGCAAAGCATGAAACACAAAAAACACATGTTAAAAAGTACTTCTTGTATTAATTATGCAGAAGTGCTTCTATTGAGAAGTTTTGTTCGAATTTATTAATTTTGTATATATAATTAATTCGTTGTGTGCCTGCCTTGTTTGTGATTTTTGTTCCTTTTACTTTAGAAGTAGGTTAATCAGAGATTTTAATTATTTTATTTTAATTTAGCTTATAGAATGGAAGCACTCTTATATTAATGTAGTGTAAAACTAAGAAGACTATAAATCACAACCAGCTACATATTACCCTAAATTTTAGAATGGATCTCATTACATATGTACACCCGAAGTATAGTTCATAATTTTCTTTTAATGAGTAGGGTTATATTTCTTTTTCAAGTCACTTCACCCACACATGTAATAAAAGTTGTCAGGACTATTCACAGAGTTGCGTAACAATGTAGTGCTAAAAGACAAATTTTTTGTAATACCGGTAATAATATAGTACAGATAGGTACGTCACAAGCGACAGCAAGGAAATCAACAAGTTAGAATATAATGCGGTATACTCAAACATGTGTAAAACTACTCATTGCCGGGAAACCCCAAATCGCCAGATTAGTCCCCAAAATCAGATTTATCCAGACCAATACACTATTGGCTGAATAAAAATGCATGGTTAAAGGAGAATTATTTTAAAGCGGCTCCAAAAACTAGAAATCCGAATAATTGAATATAAAGGGCAAGATATGCTCATTTAGGGGTAAACATGCAATTACAGAAAAATGGTCGGTGATGGACAAATTATGATGGCATATTCGAATTCAGTAAGAATTTTTCCTGTAACCAAATCTTTGTTTACTGATGTAATTCTTTTCCTATCGATAACAATTCAAAGATCACTTTTTCTATATTTTTTCTTATGGTGTTATGCTCTGGATTGATGTCTTCTTACCCTAAGAATTTTATCAGTAAGTATGATACTTATTCACTTCGATTTACCTGTATATCTTCTGTCACGTCCGTACACACTGAAATCATTTTAGTTTATAATTTATTTGGGATTTATTTGATATCTTTGTTTCCATTTGGTTAATTTGTCTTTCCTCGTTACTTTTTTTGTTTATTTGTCTCGGAGACATTTTTTTCTCTTGAGGTAGACGGTCTGACTTCATGTTAGCCGTTTAGGGTTTAAATGCCTGTGTTGAATTCTTAGACTAATTTAACATTCCAACGTATGCTTTTTCTGCTACAGTCCATATCACTTACAAGTTCTACATCAGTTGTAGTTAACTTTATTAAATCGATTTTAATCTCTTCAATTTGCTTCTACTTGTTGCTTCGAGTAATTTCAACCTAAGGTTTTGTATTAGATCTCTTGTTGTTGGACTGTTTTATTTTGGATTAAATTTTTTCCTTATTATACTCAAGTAACCAAATTTTTTTCAAATATGGTTGTCACTTTCATGCAAATACTATGCTGATTCTGCGTCTATTTGACTACTCAAAAAGGTTCTATCTGTTATATTTACGGAGATAATATTTGCAAAAACACAGTATCTGCAGCATTTTTGTCAGTATTGCATATCGAAGCACTGAAATTTTCTGTAACGTTTTATTGAGTAAAATTGAAGAAGTATGTGTGGGAATCGCAAACAACTAAAAAAAATTACCACGTCGAGTGGTATTTTGAAGACTATTTCATGACTTCTCAAAAGTTCGGTTAATTTATTTTGCTTAATGAAATTTAAGATTCAATGTTATGAAATGTAATTAATTTGGAATAGAATGTGAAATTATAAAATACCTATAAAAATCAATGTACTACAAGAATAGAATTATGTTTGATGACTTTTCTAAATTTGAAAGGAAAATACCTAATTTAAAGAGATTGACCCAAAGTAGAAACAAAGATAGTTCGTATTCTTAAAATGGAATTATAAAATTAGCTATAATTGTATTAGTATTAGATTTTTCGGCATGTGCAATTAAATGGTGAAAAGTTCTTAATTGTGCAGTTATGCCAATTTATTATTTAATTTTTCAACACTTACCGTGATTAAAAAAGGTTTTATTTGCATTAACCCTTTTCTTTTTCTTTCTTTCTGAAAATGTAGATTTTCACAATCAGTCCATTTGTGTTCTGAGTGGAAACCGGGCTTATAAATCTTAGTACTTTTTACAAGTATACTTGAGTGGCATCCAGAACATCTTGTGTGGTTTAAACTTTATTCATTGCTCGCTAACGCAACTTGTGGCTAGATGTGGTTCGTGGTGCTTTGGACGTTGTTGATGAACAGACGATACAACCAGAAGATCATTAGATCTAAGGGCTATAAACTCAAAAAAGACCCATTTTGCTGTGTGTACTTCCTTTTTATACTGTGAATCTTGTTTCCATAACAACTTCCTTCCCACTGGTTGGTAATCAGTCACGTAAACTATTATTTAATGAATTAGCACCTCGCTTTATCCAAAGTTCATTAACGAAAACGTTGTTTCACACATAGGCCATCCCTTAATTTATTACTTGTTAATCTAACGTCATGTTTAGGGACAGATACTATGTCGAAACTTTGAGTATTTATTTTATGTTAATTCTTCTTGCTAAACTTATGTAGTTAAATAAAAAATTAAATAATATTTACTTTTAAAATGTATTTAGTTTATTATATTTAACCGATTAATTATAAAAATAATGATGAGGAATTAACAAAAATGTGAAGTGAAATGGTCTAAATAATATAATTTTGCAGCATTTCATTGTTGAAAAAACACAAATTGCCATCCGATAAATTTGAAGCATTAGATAAGAGCACTGACAAAACGAATTTTGACAATAATAATGCTGTCCAGGATATTAAACCAAATAAGAAAAAAATAACTAGTAATGAGCAGATAATCCAACAAAATGATGACTATGCTATTGAGCATATTAGTGGAGCTGAAGAAATAACTTGAACAACAGATGTAAGTAACATGATAATCTTGACTGGTTTGAAAGCAATACGTCTAAAAAATAATTTTTTAATGTGTCGCGGGTACATTTTATGAATAAATAGATACAATCACTGAACAAACCGTTGATGATGGTGTTGCTAATCCAGATATTTAGTCTAACGATATTGAAATGGACAATTACCAGCAAACGGCTGTTTTTTCTATTGAGATATTATTATTAAGAAAAGAGAAGTAGTCGTCGCTGCACCTATCATAAAAGGGCGTCGTAAATAGAATCCTAAAGATCCAAAATTGACACTAAAACAGAAATCAGACCGTAATAAAAGATAACATCCTATGAGATCGCCATGCTCCGAAAAATGTAAAAATAGCTGCCAAGAGTGCACAGAAGAACCCCGTGCCCTTTAGTTGAGTAACTGGAGCATAAAATACGTAGGTCATCTATAGTGTCTCAAAAAATGTTCCCATTGTGGATATTAAAAGAAGAAGTATTGAAACTGAAAAACAGAAAAAGTCTAGAAAAAAGTACACACGTTTATATTTTATACCCAAAAATAGAAAAAGCTTAAAAATATGTCGTTTATTCTTTTTGAATACACTTGAATATACAAATTACTCTATCATTACGAAATTATGTCTTGTAATAGCTAAATGCGAGCAAGATTCCCTTAGTGATTTTATCCAAAGCTTACAATATACACAATGAACCTTCAAGAAACCATATTGATACCGAATATCTATGTGCTCAAAGATTCTTTCTTTATAAGTCGCCTTGTTACATTCAACAAAACCTTTGCGGCGTTGCAAAATAACAGGATCAAGACAGGTTATTGTGCAGTGTAAAATGAAGCCGTAGGAGGCAGAAGTGGTAATAATATTGTTGATATGATATTCAAAATTATCACGTGAGAAAGAAACACAACTTCATGTTTTGGGCCGACAATTGCTCAGCTTAGAACCGCTCTGACAGCTGTGGTAAATAGAAAAAATTGACTTGATGATATGACAATTCGCTATTTAACTAAGGGTCACACTGCAGATGTCATTCATGGAAACATAGGAAAACTCTTTTCACATTTCAAAAATATCTACAACTATGATGATTTGAAAAATACCATAAAAACATCAAGAAGGAATATTGAAGTATTAGATTTAGATGTTTTTCGAAAATGAAACAAAAGGAAGAAACAATCACTTAAAATTTGATACACTGAAAGACCTGATGCTCAATTCTTTAGTTGAAGCTAATTTTAGAAAAGGCTCATGAAACTGACTTTGATGACAATAAAGAATCTAGATTTCCTTCAAAAAAAATTTGATGTTGGAAATTGTATGCCAGACTTATCGGGAGTTAAAGGAATATCAAGAAACAAAAAAATAAAATAACGGAAGATCTGATTTCTCTAATGCTTGCTAACAGAAGGATATTTTGGGAAAACCTCTCAACATATAACGGCTCTAAGGATCTAATAATAAATGCAGATACAGAAGGGTATGCTTTAAGAAAGTAAATATATTAATATCCATTAGTTTATTGTCCTTCGTTTACATCCATTAATTTCAATAAATAAAAATTAATTTTTCTGTTACTGCCCTTTTTACTGCACCCTTCTCAATCAGTGTAATCCTTCCATTTCAAAACACGGTATATACGACTTACTGAAAAAAAACCACCACGATCCTTAAAAAAGTACGCATAAAATGATAACCAAATAGAGTGTTCTAAACCTTTAAAATTGCGTATAAGGATCGTAAGAGTTTAAAAATTCACGCGTTCATTTACTCAACTCAACTTAACTAAAAAACTTTAACTTGAATTGTATTGACTTTAAGCGCTTCTCTAGAAAAATATTTTTCGCTTACACCAATGAAAAAATATTTTTCTCTCATTTAGCGCGTACTTTGTACTTCTTTTCATTTTTACAAATTACAAAATCTTCATGCTCGTGTCTTACATTCTAACGCTACTATCGCTTGCTCCTATGCAGATTAGATGTTGTAGAGTTAAGATACCATTTCTCCATTATCTCTCTAGGTATTAATTTGCTTGACTAGGGTTTACTTCTCTCTAATCTACGTCTCTTGGACTTTAAAAAATTAGTCTTTCGCTTAATATGGATACTTTTTCTATCATTATTACGCTGATGAAGTAATTTTCCTCGCGAGTTGGATTCTAGCCTTTCTTTGTTTATTAATTTTGTTGTCTAGAATAATTTTTTTTGTTTATTAATGCCACGAAATCTATCCCAATAGCAAAGCGGTAGAGTAGGGGGGGGGGGGG
>JAHWXV011075909.1:0-10182 GCA_024586415.1 Phrixothrix hirtus
AATTTTATTCCTAACTGCTGAAACATCTTGTTCAAAAGTGAATGGATATACAGGCAACACAATGCTTGAATCAACGTCAAGTTTATTTAAGGACCGTAAAGCCTTCCTGATAATCTCAATTGTCATCGAGCCGCTGATGCCCCTAACCTGTAGTTCATAGATAAGTTCATCTTGCGATAAACGACCAATTTCTAAACGCGATTCCATTCTGATTAAATTTATGAAACCTCAAATCATAAAAATTATTTTCCCAAAAAAAGTTTACCAAATTCTTCTAAAGAAGACCTACTAGAGTAACCAAATTTTACTGATAACTTCACCTAGATCACATCAACCTCAGGCTGCCACGTACGCCAAATTTTGGTAGTAGTTTGGTATTTTTTGTATTTACAATAAGGATAGATTGAAAGCCTTCAAAGAATTTAAAATTGAATTTACAAAAGGAAACTGTTAATAAACAGCAACCACAAATGCAGCATTGGTCTTATAACCAACACGAATCCTACTTCGTGTTAACCATTTAAAACTGGAAAGTTAACTATTAGGAGGGAGGTAGGCTTTAAGATCAGACACATGCCAAACCCCATCTGACCTGTTAGCATCATTGTATAATTTGTAGGAATACTGCGAGTTCTTACGATTAACTCTAAAAGGTCCAATAAACTTTGGAGCGAGCTTACTCGTAAAATACTGAATTGCATCAGAAAGACATTTATTTTTCCTAAGAACCAAATCCCCAATGTTAAATACTACAGAACAACGTCGCAAGTCATAGATGCGCGCGTTGCGGATGAATGAATGTTGAAGTCGCCGATTAATATCAGAATAATGAAACTATAATCTTTACTTGCCGAATCCATCTCACCGTCTAGATCTGAAAGCAATTCACCATCCGCCGGAGGTTTATCAAAACTATCCCAGTAAAGCATAAGCTCATGGCCGAAAAGTGCAAAAAAAGGTGCAGTGCCGATAATTCCATGTTTCGAAGTTCGAATGGCACAACCAATCCTAAATAAGTTCACGTCCCATGAACGTTAACTTTTATTGACAAAGGAGGACAACATGATCTTCAGAACTCTATTTACGCGTTCCGCGGGATTAGCTTGTGGTCTATATTTGACTGTAAACAGTACCTTGGTTCTATAGCGTTCGCATAAATTGAGAAAAAGCTGACTGTGAAATTGGACACCATTATCGGAGATAATGTATTTAGGCGTGCCGAACAATAAAAAGATATTATCCTCCACACATTTAAAAATTGCGAATTTCGTAAATGAATCCACAACGGCCAAAATATATGCATGGCCTTTAGAAGACCTAGACAACGGACCCACAAAGTCTAAGCTAAGCACTTGCCAAGGACGACTTGAACCTGCGCTTGGTGCAAGAAAACCTTAAGGTAATTTTTTTCTACCTTACGACGTTGACATATCTGACAATGTCTCACGTATTTAGATACATCTGCACGCATCTTAGCCTAAAAATATTGTTGTATGAGACGGTGATACGTCTTGTACACCCCATAATGACCTGCAGTAGCTAGATCATGATGATCCCTGAGAAATAAAGGGCGACAATCCTTAGATACTATTATTAATTATTTTTACTAACAAAATGTTTGTAAATCATCCCACCATTTACTCGCCAATTGGAATTTTTTTTTGGATTTCCCAACAGATCTCGATACCAACGATCACTGGAAGAAGCAATCGCCGACAAAGGAGCCGAAGTATTAATTTCTGCCAACTGTGAAGAACGTAAAAGTGCGTCGGGTACGACGTTATCCTTAATCTTACGATGGATAATTACAAAATCGAATTTCTGTAAACGCACAGACCAACGAGCTAATCGTCCGGTAGGACTCTATAATTTACTTACCCAAATGAGTGAGTGATGGTCGGTGATCACGGTGAACCTGGATCCTTCTACATATGGGCGAAACTTATCTATGGCCCAAAGAACTGCTAAACACACTCTCTGTTACGCTATATTTGCGTTCGGCTTTAGACAGCGGCGTACTGATGTATGCAATGACTCTTTCTCCATCTGAGTGTTGTTGCGTCAAAACCGCACCCAAAACATAATCAGAAGCGTCTATCTGGATTGTAAATGGCAACGAAAAATCCGGGTACGACAGTATGGGTGCCGATACCAAACGTTCTTTAATGTAGAGAAAGGTATCCTCACATTCTGGCGATCAAGCAAAAGTAACATTCTTTCGAGTAAGGTTGGAAAGTGGCAAAGCGATAGCGGAGAAGTTCGGTATGAACCTGCGATACCAACTTGCCATACCTATTACTCTTCTAACCTCACGAATAGACTTCGGCGTTGGCAACGATAAGATAGCCGACACTTTATTTGGATCTACATGTAAGTCATTACGGTCTACTATATAATCTAAATAGCGAAGTTTCTCACGACAAAACGAACACTTATCGCGTTTGAGGGTTACACCTGTAGAACGTAAACGAGATAGTACGAGTTCTAAAACTTCTAAATGTTTTTCAAAGCTAGGTGTCGAAATAATAATATCATCTAAGTATGTGAAGCAAAACGATCCCAAATCTGCCCCTATAATCCTGTCAATTAAATGCTGAAACGTTGAAGCGCTATTATGTAATCCAAACGGTATCCTAACAAATTCAAATAGACCTCGACCAGGTACGGTGAAAGCTGTTATTGGCGTTGACTCTTCTTTCATCGGTATTTGCCAATATGCTGACTGAACATCTAAACTTGTCAAATAAGTGGGGTCACGAAGACGGTCTAAAATTTGAGATACATAAGGCAATGGATAGGTGTCTTTTGGTGTAACTTGATTGATCTTGCATAAGTCAATGCAAAATCTAAACGTATTGTCCCTTTTCCTCACTAAAACTATAGGAGATGAGCACGGACTGGTTGATGGTTCAACAACTCCTAGCCTAAGCATATCATCGAGTTCAGTATGTACCTGTTTCTGTAAAGCCAGCGATAGCGGATAATAACGCTGCTTGATCGGCTGAGCATTCGTAATGATTTTATGTTCTATTAAATTAGTACATCAAAGCGAGTTCGATGAGTTTGTTACGTCCGGAAAAGTTTGAGACAACAAATTATCCAAAAATACTGACTGATCTGAAATCAAAGAAGATCTGGGTTTGATCGATGCCAAATCTAACTGAGTAGGTTGACCGAAGAACCATTTGTTATTTCTGAGATCAGGTACAACTCCTAAGCATTTCCAGAAATCTACTCCCAAAATTAATGATTGATAATAATAATAACCAATTTATTTAGCAAATATTGCTAGACAATGTAAAATACAGAAATGATTAACCGGTGGTATGACTAAAGTGTCCAAAATTTTGACTTTATCTGCGATGCAGTAAGGTAAACTGACTATACCCAAAACTTCACAAGAATCGCCGTTAGCGATTGTACACGCCGAAGAAGGTGGAGTACGAAACTCTAAGTTTAAACTGCGTAAAAGGTTCCATCCGGGACCCCCTAAAATTGATCTGGACGCACCAGAATCTAAAAGACCCAATAACTTCACCGAAAATAGAAATCTTAATATAAGTCCTCCCATCTTTTGTAGAATTCTCCAAAATAAAATTGGGACGAACACGAGAATCTTCCAAAGAAAGTAGTAGCCAGGATGCATTTCTACAGACTGTCCCTTTCTAAATAACACCTTCAACCATAATTATCATAAAGACAAACGTCCTTGGGACATCTTGATGACCCACAAGGAAGTCAGACTATGGGCTGATTTATCCACAAAGTAACTATATTAATATTCCAAGCCCATGAAGAACAAGAACTGTAAACCAACGAAAAAAAGAAATTAACGATGTACATCATCAACGCGATGAATTAAACTTACGTTATAAAAACGGCTCCTTCTTGACAAAAAAACACGATTATATCGCTTAATTAAAAGAAACTACCATAGAATAAGCAGAACGTCCACATATCGCAGACAACAGACAATCGAATGAATACAATCTTCCATATATAAATTCAAAACGATAAAACATGTTTCACACATGTGTTTATTTGCGGCGATTCTCGGATCGCTTTTTATTCAAACCCCAAACCAATTTGAACTCAAATGTAAAATTAATAGAAATAACTCGAACAAAGTAATGGAAATATTTATTTTAAAACACAGGAGCGTATCAATTAATTTAAAAGCATTTCTAAATAAACTAAATTTGCGGAAATAATTCCATAAATAAGAATACCTTGAACTATTAACTAAAAAGCATTATTTTATACAGGTCGTTCGAAAATAACCGTTACAACATGTAATAGAAAGGAGAAATTTTGATCACATTCTAGGTTATTAAGGAATAAAATACTTAGAATACTGATTTAATATATTTCATTACTATGACTCATTGCTGCAACCTTGAATATATTTAGATATCAGCTTTAGTAATAAGTCATTAGTGATTACATCATGTGTTTTAGTTCCATGGAACCTTCTGGAATGTTCTGGAGTCTTCTACAAAATTATTGATATTTCTAATTTTGTTGCAATATTATCTAATACTTTTATAGTCAAGCTAATATTTCTTAACAATTTCTTTGCTTTATCGGTACTTAAATATAAATAAAAATCAAGAACTTGGAGATAAATAATAATGTTACTTACTATTATGTATTAGAAAACTTGATACATTAAATGTTAAAACTAACCTATAGTCCAGTCATTATAGCATTTTACTACGGAAAAATTACAGAGGAGCTGAATTCTGAGGAAAGATTTAGTTTAGCATAATAAATAATGGCATAAGTCCCAACTGATACGTTATACGGAAAACCAGCATTATATGTCAAAGGTGAAAAAAACCGATTTTTGCAAATAACTCAGCGAACTGTTGCATATACGAAAAAAAAGTTTTATAAATGTTGAAGAACAATGACGTCTCTACAAAATAGGTGAAACATTTTTAGTTAATCTAACTGTTTCTGAAGAAAAGCGCTAGAAAGTAATGTTTGCGAGTAATAATGCACTATTTTCCATACCCCCCCCTAGAGGTAGAGTATAAGGGGTATTTTTTAAATGCTATTCAAGTATACCTCATATTCATGGTTTTATTACCTTTTTTTCAAAATTATACTATTTTTGCTCGAGTATTACTGTAGTGTGGGATATCACTGTCATTATCCAAATGCGACTTTTACATTTCGGATTCGCTATCACAATACCCTTCATTTCCTACATCTTCCAGACTAGCCCACGAGTTCTCACACCCTTCTTCGTCATTAACGAGACTACATAATTGCAACGCCTTCGTCTCTATCTTCTACGTTTTCAACATCGACAGGGTTTGCAATGAAGCATGACTGATCAAGAGAATTGCCACAATCGTCGTACATTTGAGATCATTTTTGCTGCTATCGCACGCCGATCCACACTCTATTGTGCAATTACAAAAGATTACTTTCAATAGAGAATCAGGAGCAGGAGACAGCGATGTTGCGATTGGTACAAGCCCGCCGTTGTTCAACTGCCAACCCCAATTTTCAGAAAAAATTAGGCTGCTGCACCATTCTTGAACTTGGTAATGGGTTTAAATAGAATTCTTCAAATTGCTCTTGCGGTTGGTGACAATAAAGCTAGAGTAATAGCTTAACTTTTGTGTAATGACCTCTGGTAACAAAAATAGCAATAATGATTAATTTAGTTTTCCGTTTTTAGCCCACTGGACAGAGCAAGGACACACCCTCTTTTGATTGGCGATAACTTTATATGAAGCATTTGCGTCGTTATAAATTTTCTCGAGGGTAATAGCGCTTATGGATAGGACCATTAGGTCTATGTTTTCCCCGATTACGACAATCGAATTAACGTGATGATCTTCTGCTGTTGAGCTAGTTGTCTTATGCTTAAAACATCAAAATATGCCAATGCCTGTTCGATGGTGAAGTTTTTTCTTGCAGTTTCTTGAACAGCATGCTAATTACATTGTTATTTTGTTTATTGTTAGGTAGAAATAATTCTTGTCCCTTGGTAACCGTGGTGTTGACCTTGAAATGAACATCCGTAGCAGTGTTCATGAGGAATCATCGAACGCTATGACTGCACTTAAGTTGAAGTGATTCTTTAAATTATGCAAAGGACCGACTGGCTCAATTGTTTTGGCTAGTTTTGATCCGCAGTTAACAACGACGATTGATCCGTACTCTGTTGCGCCGTTTTAATTCCAATTCTATGAAATTTCGTCCTATCATTTCTTGCATACTCACTTTTTAATCTAATAAGCATCATCGCAGTTTACCGTTTCATCTCCTGTTACTCCAGTGGTAAAATACATAATATCCTTTTTTACTGAAAAAAAATCGTCGCATGCCAATTACTGTAAAAGCTGTTGCAAATTCGCATCATCTCTTGTTATACATGAATCTCTCCTTTCAATGTGTTGTTTGCAGTTATCCACTTGCTATTTAATGGTCCTACTCCTCTATACCAATTTGTCTGTTCATCTGCTTTCTTTCACGGTTACTACACTTATTTTCGCGTTACTATCGGTTTATAATAAGAATCTAACGTTCTCTAACTTTTACGTAAAACTTATTCGTTCGCGAGTTAACTTTAATAATAGGTTTCTTTCATATTTGACATATGTTAACCGTACCGAAGGGACTTTTATGCAAAATAAAGCTACACCAAAAATTCAGCCCCTACGCAGCAATTTTAAAGCTATAATAACTAGACTACTGCTAAATAATCTATTCAAATGCGCTAAAATGACAAAAAACTACTTATAAACGAACGAAATACAGCCGATATAAAATTTGAAATTAAATCAACAAGTAAGTAATTTAGGAAAACAAATTAATTGAAATGTATTGTACGAGGCTAGATCAATAAGTTAAGAAATATGCGAAAGGTGCCGTCAACAGAACTAAATAAATGTTATTTTGTTAAAATAAATTTCTCCAGATGGTGTATTGTCAATTTTCAGGAACATTTGGCGTTTAGTTTGCATTTGACATCCATTTAAAGTAAACAACCTAAATTAGTTTCGCTAAAATGGAAGAAAGTGATTTTCGCCTTCTTATTAAACGCTATAATTCTGTGTGGAAATACAATAACAGAAACAAAATGGAAGTTAGACTAATATTGTCCGTACACTGTTGTAAATCATTAAAATGATTTACAAGTGACTGATTTTCGTTGTGGTTGTATGAGCGTTTGCGATATTGACCGGTCTGAAAGACCAAAGATGCACGTACACCAGAAATGCTAACAAAAGTAGTGCATGATATCGAGTGAAGGTGCGTGTCATTCTGGAGGCTTTAAAAAGGTGTCCATTGGTACAGCGGTTTCAAATTTGCATGATGATGTGGATATTAGGAAGTTTTCAGCAGGATGGCTGCCGCGTTAGTTAAAAATGAGCCAAAAATATAATTGTTCAGCGACTTCAGAGTTTAAAATTGTTTAGCAGTAATACATCTGAAATTTTTCATCGATGTATTAGCGTTGATAAAACAATGAATAGAAGCCGATTTCAAATGCATTAAACAAGGCAAAAGTTGAAAAAGAAAATTAAAACAAATCGGCCACATTTGGCAACGAAAAATATTTTGTTGCACCACGATAATCTATCAGCACATTATTCAGATACTACAACTACAAAAATACATAATTTCCATTTAGGAATGTTTCCATATGCCCCATGATCGCGCAACTTGGCTTTTTCCGTCTATTTCCTATTCCCAAACATGACCACTTGCCTTGTTGATAAGAAATTTTCATCCAATGGAGAAATAATCGCTGAAGTAGACACATATTTTGCAGACTTTGATAAATCTTATTTCACTGAAGACATTAAATGTCTTTAGTATCTTCGGAATAAGTGTATTGAGTTGGAGGGGGACTATGTTGAAATATAAAATATTTTTACAGCGAAAACACAACTGCTTGTTTCATTTTACATGACTTACTGAACTACCCTTGTAGATATTTGTTTAAGAAACAAATCACTTAATTTAATGTTGTAATATAAATTATTAAAGTGTTTCGATAAGGTAGTTGAATTTGCAATCTAGCGACTGCTTTGGTGCTGTTATGCGGAGCTGAAGATTCTGAGAAAATTATTCGCAATAATTCATATTGGATTGAATGCATTACAACACATTGTATTCAATGATTTGTAGCCAATGCAGTATGCTGAAATATGAACAATCGTCTTAGAAATTTAAACTCAGGCGTAACACAACACGGGACTGCCTTATGGGAAAACTAATAATTTTGATCACAAAATAGATTACCGTAATACAAAAAATTTAGCATCTGATAGCAATACTAATAGAATATCTTTTATGGAAACGTATTATATTAAAATTAATAGTAATTCTATGAACTTCAAAACAGTTATCGAAAATGTTTAGCACTACACCTATATTTTTTGTTTGATATGTTTTTATTAAATTATATAATTTTTTCTTCAATAAATATCTACAATATATTTCAATTAATTTATTTTTCGAAATTTACTTATTTGATTTTTAAATTTTCTACCGTTTGATTATTTATCAGTTTTGTTTTTTATATTTTTAACGCATTCAAATGTTGGTTTTGAAATTTTTATGTTTTAATTTTATTTATATTTAAATTGTTATTTGGTTGTATTTTATCTTTGATGAGGTAAGAAAATTGTTATGAAATATTTGTTTAATTATATAATTGTTGGATTACATATAATTTGAACCCATCTCGGGTGATTATCATTTTTTAATATAAACAAATTCAGTTGTTTTTAATGTAATATTATGTTTTTATAGTTTATTTTCGAAAAACATACCAAGCTTCATACTGTCATCGATTTTGTTTTCTTTTGTAATTTGATTTATAATATCTATGAGATCATTCCGCTTCTGCTGGTTATTCTTTCTGTCTTCAACAGTTTGCCAAAATATACGTTTAAGATAGTTCGTTAGATTTGGCTCAAAAAAGGGCATTTTAAACAGTTTTGCAATGCTTGGAATCAGATTGCAAATATTATTTCTTAAAGCAGTTTTCCAGTGTAATTCGAACATTTTACTTCCAATTATTCGTAACTCTGAATTATTGCCCTCAAATGAATTTGCATTTAATCCAAATGCACAATTTGTAATCACGTTCGTAGAAAATTTTAGACATACTTCTCTAATTTCAATAGGCCCTTGCTTTAATTGTTTGCTCAAATATGATTTCATTTCTTCTGCAGCTTGATTTAGAAGTGTTATCATGCGTTTTATTTTACCTGATGTGAAAACTGGAGTTACTTTGGTTCTAATAAATTTCCACTCCGGATTTTTTGCAAAGAATAGAATTTTTGACGTTAGGGGATCAGAGTTTTCATCAACGGCAACCGCTCTATCATAGAAATAATTAAAGTCCTTAACTAAGATTTGTTTAATTAAATCAAGATCTTTAACTACAATATGCGGTTTGTTAAATACAAAAATTCCAAAGTAAGGTGATTTATGTTGATTGTAAAAATCCCATAACAATGATGAAATTGATTTTGGCAATATAAAAGCATTGAAGAAATTTCCAAACACAGCACAAGGTTTTTGAAATGGAACGTTTTGTTTCTTCCAATAATTGATATTTCTTGTAAAATATTTATAAAGTAAAATAACGAATAAAGATGATATTAAAATTCTAAGCGTATTAAAGACAATTAGATCTTGTACTATTAACATCTAAATACGCACTGTGTATTGAAACCGATTAATGCGCAATGTTATGGTACTATTAACAATTATTTTTCAAATGGAAAGTCAGGACCTTATATTTATCTATAAGAGAAAAAAACGATATACGACTAAAAATAAATCGTACTTTGTTTGCCAGCCATATTTACATAATACGTTTCATATAATTTCTATAAAATATTTTAAACAGTATTTATTGAATTTTGTAAAATTCTAGAAACAAATTATCACCTGGATGGAAATAGAAATAGCTATTAATTTTCGTTTACAATTGATTATACTTCTGTTAATGTTTGTTAAGACCATGTCGAAAATTAAGTTTCTACGCGAAGTCACACGCATGGAATTTGCATAACCAGGCAATCATTTTTCTAACGATTTAGTTTTTAATAAACTTCCTGAAATAATTAAACACAGTGACTCACTAAAATCATTTAAAAAGAAATTAAAAACATTTTTACTTGATCATGCATTTTATAATCT
>JAHWXV011076024.1:0-11524 GCA_024586415.1 Phrixothrix hirtus
GAGCCATAAGTAAGGTGAGTCATTTGCGTTTTGCCCCACCACAATAAAAAATTTAGATGCAGTAGTAGATATCATAGCATTAATGGTTTTCAAAACCGCATATATAGAAGATATCACAGCAATATATATATAAAGATATATCCTTTATTTAAAAAAAAAGGTCCAAAGTCATGTTGACCCTTTTTACATAAAATTATTCCTGAAAGGATGTTGACGTACTCGAAAATTTAGCTATATTTCTATAATGATATGAATTAGACATTGACCGTTTTAACATAAGCAAGTTGGCACTAAATAACCACTATTTCTGCGTATAACTCAAAAGAATAAAAATCCCTGTTAGCACCAAGGCACAGATATATACGTATTTTGAATAAATCATGTCACAGTAGTAACCAATTTGATTTTGTCTAAAACAATTAATAAACTTTAGACTATGAACACCTCCAAGGTCGCAAGTCGAACATAATTCGCCATGAAAGCGTAAGAGAAGCAAATAAAATTTAATAACATTTAAGAAAATTAATTCAAATGAAAACGAGAACTAACTAGTTTATAGGGAACCTTAATATAGTTGGTTCAAAGATAAATTGTTAATACAATGCGCATAAAAGTTTTTATAAATATTTATTCTGTATTTGTTGTAGTAAAAATGTTAACATTGTATTTGCATTGTCTTAATTAAAATACCAATATTCGACAAACATTCTATGAGTTATTAAAATGGCCGAACAAGAACGTTGAGTTGATCAGCTAAAATGTAACCTATCTTTACAATTGAAAATTATGCTTGAGTTTTCATTCTATCGCTTATGATAATCGATGTAGAATTTAAAGAAATTAAATGTAAAGTACATAGTTTTCTGGAAATGTGAACTATGAACGTGACTTTCCAGCTTTTGACCCAGTTATTTCATGCGGCAATGGCGCAAATTGAATTATTTATTTTTACCGTTGACCTGCTTAACTAAATACTAGTTGCGCCCCCTGGGTGCTCCTTATAAATTGCAAAAATTAACAAAGGGATAATTATAGGAGATTTCACTATGTATTATAGTCATGTGCACTAATTTAAAATATACGAAATAGATGTCTTATATTTGCAAGTGAAACATTTCACTTAGCTAGGTGGAATTACATACAGCGAATAGCTGTAAAACTAATTAATAAGTACGTTTAAAAACGTAAATAAAATCATAAAAATTGCCAAGTGTCATTTCGCCAAACCCAACTCCGCGTTTCGTTCACATGCTGAAACGAAAATTAAATAATTCAAAACAAATTATTAGCGAAACCCAGAAAATTTGTAAAGAGTTTAAGTAACATCATAATACAAAAACATTAAAATTAACATTCGTTAATCAATGCTTAAAAATTAAAAATATTTTAGAATTCAAATTATATTAAATAACGTAGTATTGCAAATTAAATGGTAGCGTTCAACCAAAATGCTTAGTAGTCGACAAATTGTTAAATTCAATCCAAACGAATAAACCTTTGAATCTGCCAACGAAAATACGCGACGTAACGTGAGGATGGCAATAGTAATAGTAATCGTTCTTTGTATTACTTTCTCCATACGAAATCTACATTTCCAGCTTTTAGTAGAAATGTAAGCTTTAGGGTCCTCTGTGTCCGAAAACGTGTTTTAGAAATGTGTGTGAATAAAATAACTTAAATATTAAAAGTTATGGGAAGGTGAAATTTCATATCCAAATTCAGTATCATTCGACTATTTAACCGCAATATTTTGATTAAAATCGAATTACGGGAAGTACCACTTTATTCTTGAGATTTCAAAATTTTTACCAAATTTTTCTAAAACAGCTCCTTTAACCTTGTTACAATTCTTACAAGTTTAGTGTGCTTTCAGGTGAGCTAACCGGTTTCTATGGAAGAATTTCGTGAATCGAGTAATCGAAAAAATCTTCAATGTTTGGTACAATTCCGCATAGCTAGAAGCTTTGATGATAACATTATCATTCTCAAAATAAATATAAGTTAACATTATAATTATATTATTAAACTACAAATAGTGTCTAGTGTCCAGTTTGTATTTAAATCTGGAAATTATCTATCCTTAGATTAACTTAAAATTTAATCGAATAGATAATATTTTATCTTATACGCTATAAATTAGTTCTTTGGATAATGTCAATAATTTGTAATTAAATTTAGAACAGTAATCGAGCTTGGTGTATTTTCTTATTCCAGCTCTTTTTCATCATATTTTCCTAGTTAAAGTAGCTAGATCAGTGATGCTAAAGTGATAAACGGCTTCAAGGTCATCTCTTTAATTCTGGAGTATGGTATTAGAATCTAGTTTATACGACAATTAAAAATGACAAATATTGACTTCATTGTTCTTAAAAGGACTCAGTTTACCACTGGATCTTTGCACTTTTTTGATTAGAAGTCAAAATTGCGGTCCCCAGTTTATCGATAAGTTACACGTGCTTACTTCAACATGCAAAATGTGATGTACACGTTCAGTTCGTATTGTATAATCTGAGCTATCGCCTTAATGCCTATTTTTTGGGGGAACTCAATATGTACTTAATCGATTATGTCTGGAGTTGTTACGTTTTTGCATAGTTCATGATGTTGTGCATCTTTGTATTACTACATGCGAGATGTACAACAGTACAACAGTAAATATTACATTTAAAGGATCATGTCGTCCAGTATTTGTTGTATATCAGCCAAATTTTTAGTTCCGTCCATATACTTTAAAGTAATTATTAAATCGCACAACGAACAGCTTATTACTATTTTCGATATGCGTCTTCTTTAAATAAATTTATCTTTCAGACTAACCGTTACAAAACAACAAAGCTTCAACTATTATCATAAAAGTTAACGCGTTGCTTGAAAATAATGCCCTTGTATTTACTTTAGATAGAGCTAGTAATCGACTGTCATGTTCTGTCAAATTTCCTCCGTATATAAGATAAAGGATATAATGAGAAGTTGGGCGTATTCATAATTAATCTAATAATTTAAAAGGTCTTCGCCCAAATTTATATTTTTTTTTAAATTGTCAATTTAAATTAAAAAAATATATAAATTTGGGCGAAGACCTTTTAAATTATTAAATTAATAAGATAAAGAGTTCAAGGATATAGCATAAATTGAAACTAAAATTAGTAATTTCGGAAATTTTCAGAAAATCTAATGTATTCCTATACTAAACCCCAGCAGATCTTGACATTTAACTGAGTGCACTTTCTACTACCTTTCCTAAACCTTTTGTAGAAGCAGATTACAGATCTTCTTCTATAATGCAAATATTACAACTTTTATTTTTATAAATAAACAGTAGCGTGAATTCTTTTCTAGTGCACTGGATATATAAGTTCTCTCTCCTCTATAAAATATTATACGAAGACAACTTTGCAACAAATTTGTAAAAGGCATTGTAGTAATTTAAATTGTACATACACATATTCAAGTGAAATGAAAAGAAATTGTTTTCAGAACATTGAGCCAAAATGAAAGAAAAGGGAATGTCTGGTCCCAATTGATAGAATTTGTAACGGTTTCCCATTAAATTGAAGCGGCACATATATTGCGTATACAATGCATAATAAATACGTAACAGGTGTCGCAAAAATTATTAGTGAACTAACGAAATTGTTTATAGTAGGAATACATATGGCTAAAGGGGTATAATGGGATTGAATTGAACCTAAATAGAGTTATTGATTGAAAAAATGATTTATTATAAAGGGGTTGAAGCTAGCGATCTCAAGACGTTAATGTGTATCAAGATTAGGTGTTGCGCCTTTTCAGGATCAATATGTTGGCTCTCAATGATTTTGTTGTTCTTTACAGCATTTCATAAAACTTTACTGCGCATTGCTTTCATAATTATAGCCATTATAGAATAAGTAGAAGCCGGTAGTTACAGGTCTGCTTTTGTAACATTATTGTTTTAATGAAACGTTTCTAATAATGATACAATGGTCAACGCCTTTTTAATAAATTTTTCATTTTAAAAATTCTGAATGATAATATATAGAGGCAAATATAATTCTGCTTTCTAGGTGTCACAAACATAAACCAGTAGACTGAATGATCTAGGTGAAAGAACTGTTCTGTTAATAGCAACCGTAAACTGTCGAGTCACGATAGTTACAATTTATCTTCCGTTCCTATTACAAACGGTTTTGTAATCTACAAGGGAAAATATTTAAAACTCTATAAAGGTAGAAATTTCGGCGGAAATAGGATGTCAGTAAAAAGCCTACTGCAATATGCTTTTTAAAAATTTATTGCTAATGTATTCAATTTTTTCCAACTATCCAATATTACCTTATAGAACGATAAATTCACCAATCGTTTTAATAATGAAAATAGGGTGTTGATATAAATTATTCGGTAAAATTAAATGCGAAATTTCAAGACTGATTGAAAGCCGCAAATTTTAATTAAAACAAAAGCCAAATGAGGAAATATCAATATTAATTTATGTGATACGATGCTTTGCATATAATTTAGTATTGTTTGAGTTTTCACTGAAATGTCACTTTGAAATGACATCCAAAATAATTTGCTTTAATATCGTATAGTGGTGGTTACACCGAAATTCAGCGAAAAGGTAAATTTTAAGCAAACAAAGCAGGAGAATAGAAATTTTATGTGGTCTTGAAAAGAAGTTAGGAACTACGTATAATTTTTTGATTAAGGGATATAAAATATCAAGCATATTATAAATGCATTTTCTTTTTATTGAGGTTCACAATTAGTAATAATTATAGTAATCAACGAGTTCCGCATTTTGTATACAAAAGTTATGACAATAAAACAGATTTAACATTTTCTTTAAATAATAGGTTTTGTCACGTAACAGTTCCCAAGTATACAATGCTCTATACAAAAATGTAGCTTTAACCAAATGCAAGAATTTAATAAAATAATTGTATAGTAAAAGCAACAACAATAGTTCTTAATATTAGATTACTATAATGGATGTATTGATGAAATTAACTTCTTTTCCATCTTTTATGAAAATGCACAACACAATTTCAGTCTAGTTTCGTATGTATTTGATATCCGAACATCAATATTGATATTGATGTTCAAAGTAGTTACTATTGTATATAACATACTTTGCCGGCGTTGTCCCATTCATCAGGATACTTTGTACACCCATTTTTGCTATAACTTTCAGCTATTGCAGTGACTTTATCAGTATCTCCTGTCTGGTCACAAAAAGTTATCGTTTTTTAGTTCTCTTGAATCTCAAAAGATGAAAAACAGTTATCACTACTAAGTTGTCTATCGGTAAAAAATAATAAATAGGTAGTAGAATAGGCGGTTACATGGTTTTGATGCAATTGTGACCATTTTTTCCAAATTGCTTCACGAAAACTGTGTGAAATATCCAGATAATTGTCTGTGTTGCTCGTACATGTTAGAATAAATCCGTTACGAGGAGGAGTTTCAACAATTTTTAACTAACCTAATCCTTGCTATATCTAAATAGAATGTCATAATTATCAAGTTGTCCTTTGCATTAAAATAAAAGAACATATTTGGAATATGCAAATTTAAACACACTATGTACAAATTAATAGAACTAAAATTGTTAATTGACTTACAGGTTGAAATTACCTATCATTATCATAAAAAAGTTTGCGCAAAGGTTCCTTCATACTTATACAGGGTGGGGCAGGGAAGTATCTCTACTTTCGATATGGCGTTGTGAATGGAGGGGACGTGTTGGAGGAGTGGTGGTAGGCTCTATTGACGCTATGTTTATGGAATGTGCCATTAGTGCGGCCACTAGTTTTAGATATGCCTTGGTCGAACGAGCAACGCACTTTTGCTGACGAGACGTATTTTACCCAAAACAAGTCTATCGTTGCAGTACAGCGTGCGCTGCGTACTCGTTATAGAATTCCACCTCAAAATGCTGTTCCTGACCGAAAATCCATTTTGTTATGGATGAAGAACTTTCGTGCATGTGATTGTGTTCTGAAAAAAGAGTTATGGCTCAGAGGACCATCCGAACGCCAGAAAACATTGACCGTGTAAGAAGATCGATTTTGCAGTCACCTAAGTGTTCTCTTTGCAAGCATGCATCCGCCCTGGCGCTTTCTAACCTTAGTGTTCGTCAAATTCTCCACGAAGACCTGCACTTCCATCCGTATAAGATGGTCATTGCTCAACATCTCACACAGCGGGACTGGCAAAATCGAGTACAGGCATGTGCAACTTTGATTGAAACCATGTCTCAAGCTGCACATGTTTTGTTTAGTGACGAAGCGTACTTCCACATTACTGTAAATATTAATAAGCAGAATATACGTTATTGTAGTGATGGAAACACTAGGTTAATTCATGAGAGGCCACTACATAGTGACAAAGTGACAATTTGGTGTGCACTCAGCAGTGAAGGCATCATTAGTCTTTATTTCCTTAAAGAGAAAAATTACGCTGTTACCCTCAATTCTGAGAATTATGCAACCATGATTCAACAATTTCTTGAACCTCAACTTCGGCAGATTAATTTTGGACAAGTGTGGTTTCGGCAGGATAGAAATTCAATGGTTGTTTTGAGGGAAAGGTTCCCCGGTCGCCTTATCTCTATCGGTACGGTGACATTGCATGGCCCACGCGCTCATCGGATTCAATTCCGAGCAACTACTTTTTATGGGTCTACCTCAAAAGTGAGCCTTGAAGCATGCAATACACCTTGAAGTTGTCCGCATTTCGCAACAGATGCTTCGCAGGGTTATGGAGAACTTCCGGACCCGGCTACATCAGTGCATTGAAAATGAGGGACATCACTTAAATGATATATTGTTTAAAACTAAATACAATTAACTTGCAGTTGTACTCTCCTGATGCCACAATAAACTTTTGTTCTAACATTTTTTGTTATGTTTTTATTTACTTTCAAAGTTAGGGATACGTCCGTGCCCCATTCTGTATAATAAAACTTGTGCTTCAAAATAAAATCCAAAATTTAACACTACGGAACCTGAATTGCGTTATAATACCACCTCTTCATGGACGTGCTTTTATTTTGAACGCTCTTAAAGAATACCTCAAGGGTATATAGTATTATTCCAATTGAGTTTAAAACTTCGGCAATATACAATTTTCGGAAACGATTGGTCGATCAGTCATTCATGAAACAGCATCTAAACGAAATTTGTTATAATAATAATAAAGATAATAATAATAATAGTAATAGCAGGAGATATGGTTCTTGATTTTCCTAGTACTATTTGGCAAGAGGCCGTCATTAATCTTACAATAAACAATTATCAAAAACACATAAAATTGACTCTCGAAATGAATCGAGAAGTAGTGCAAGTGTTGTATTTAGTTAATAAATGCATGGATGCACCTCTTCCTGGTTGGAGGTAATACATGCACCAGCATTATATGATGTTCCACTCAGATATAAATTTGACAGAGCAAAATATTTGTCACAGGAAAAAGTTCATTATAAAGAAACAATATTTATCAAATTTGGAGCTAGATGAAATCAAACGCGGTGTTGGTAATCAATTATGTCAAAAGGAACATTTTAATCAAAGGGAGAAATCATTTGGAGATAAGATTATTCCTGATGTTAAGGAGGAAATGTCATAAAATGGTAAGAAACAAATTTATTAATAAACTAAATATATTTGAAAACACTCATCCATTAATGAGACCAACAATTCCTAAATTCTATTTAACAAACTACATTAAAATAAAAGAGTTAATTAGTAATTTAAATGAATTGTTGATTAACATTTGAAAAATAACTCCAGTATCTATGATATTCATTTAGCTGTATATTGTGCGACTGTTGTAGTTTCAGAATTGAATGGACAAGATATTTATTTTAAAAATGCCAAAGATTTTGATAAAAATAAAGAACCACGCTGTTCCATGTGCCCCAAAGGTATGGAATAATGGTTCTGCAAGTTTAACTAGACGTTGTATTAAAAAATGTTTGAAATAAAAGTTGCTTATCAAAATATTCTACGCATTTTGTAGTAAAACGAAACATTTCATGATGACACCCTATATATTATTTTTTACAGTAGTCTGAGTAATACCTTTTAAACTGGTATAAAGTTTAAACGGTGTAAAGTTAACAGTTTTAGAGATTATTTGAGTGTTAATCGGAAAAATGTTGATAAGTTTAGGATGCTATGGAAATCGTTTTTATGGTTTTCAATAAAAAGTGGTAAACCGTCACAAGTTTTATAGTAGTAATTGTTGGTGTAGAATGGTACATTTAGCAGAAAAAGAAAGAATTATCATTTCAATGATGATTAGCTATGGAGAACGAAGGAGAACACAGTAGGAAGTATGTGCTCTTTTTAATGAGATGTATTTAAATCGTGAGCCGATTACTCAGTCGGTTGTCAGCAAGACTCTAAAGCAGTTTACAGAAACCGATCATGTTAGAGATGTTCCTAAAATTGGTCTATCTAATGATGCGACAAATGATGATAAGAAGCTAAATGTGTTAAGAAAACTGATTGAAAACCTGCACTCATCAACCGGTCAACTAGCTTTAATCACGATATAAGTAAAGGTTTCATAGACCGCATTTTAAAAAAGGAAAAACACCATCCTTATAGACCCATTTTACTGCAAGAGTTATCCGAAGATGATTATGATAGACATGTGGAATTTTGCGAATACATGATGGAACAAATTAACAATTACCCAAACTTTGTGAATGAAATTATTTTTTCTGATAGAACCACTTTCTATCTAAACGGAAGAGTAAATAGGCATAACTGTCCATACTGATCCGCTAGCAACCCTCATTGGATGATTGAAACTCACGCGCAAACACCACAGAAACTGAACGTTTGGGTAGGAATGTATGGTTGCTACATTATTGGTCCCTTTTTTATTCATGGAAACTTTACTGGTGATCGGTATTTACAGTTGCTACAAGAATAAATAATTCCATCTTATATAGCCCTATTTCGCAACAATAATAACATTTGGTTGCAACAAGATGGGGTACCAGCACAATTTCAATTAAATGTACGTAAGTACTTAAATGAAGTGTTTCCTAATCATTGGATAGGCCGAAGAGGTTTTATGCAATGGCTACCACGATCTCCCGACTTGAAGCCTCGTGATTTTTTTATGGGGTCACCTGAAAATAATGTTTACAAAAACCGCCCTAATGATCTGGCAGAATTAGAAGAACGAATACGAGTTGAAAAAGCATAACTATTGCCCGACACTTTAAGAAATTCAGTTCTTGCCTTTTCTAACCGATTGGGTCACTATTTCGCTGTTAATGGACAACATTTAGAACATTTATTACGTTAGATGTTCTGTTTTTTACAAGTTACTGTTTTTAAGTAATAAAAAATTAGTACCTTTCTGGGTATTTCAATTTATTACTTAACATTCAAGTATCTCGAAAAATTTTAACTTTACACCGTTTAAACCTTATACTATTTTAAAAGGTATTACTTAGGCAAATGTAAACAACCAATAATATACATATAGGGTATTCTATTTAAAAAAAGTGTTGATGACATCATAACTCCAAATGACTTCATCATGAAATATTTAGTTTTACGCCAAAATGTGTGGAATATTTTGTTAAGCAACTTTTATTTGAAACATATTTCAATACAAAATCTGGTTAAACCTACAGAACCATTATTCTATTCCTTTGGGACACACAGTATATTCGTAAGGAAATTGGTGTATTAGCAGCATCTAGAAACAATTCGGATAACGTGGCAACTAAGAAAATTGATCCTTTATTACACATATTTAACTTAAATAGATATAAATTTTAAATATAAACTTATAGATTGTTTATATAATTTGAAACAGAAACTAAAAGCAACGGGTAGTAGATTGAGGAGGTATACTAATTGCACCAAAAGCAAAATCCATAATAAATTATTTGAAAGTAGTAAACAAAATTTTTTTAGACAATTCGAACTAAATTCTAACAGTGACAAATTAATTTTTCCTGAAAACAAGAAAGTGCATAGTTATTGGTCTGGTATTTAGTCATATCCAGTCATTAAAATATACAAGGCAAAATGATCAAAAATGCGTAACAACAAATTTGTAACATTTAAGAAGTTTAATTCAAATTTGGTTCAATATCATCACTCCCATAATTAATGCACAGTTTGATCTCTTCGCAAAAGTGAATTTATAGAATTTTGTAACCCGGATTCTTCCTCATTTGATCGGTGATTTCTGTAATTCTGGAAATTAGTTCATCTCTAGTATTTATCCTAATAGAATACACTTGAGTCTTCAGGTAACCCCAAAGGAAATAATCTAGTGGTGTAAGATCAGGCGATCTAGCAGGCCAAGAAACCGGACCCGTAGACCTATCCATCGGTGTGGAAACTCTTGATTTAAAAATGTAGTAACTCTTCTACAAAAATGTGGCGGCGCGCTATCATGTTGCAGCCATATTTGTTGCCTCAAATTTAGTGAACCGTCTTGAAATAACAATAGCAGTGTGGTTCCTGTAAAAAATTTAAATATTGTTTTCCTTGTAAACGATTTGCAAGTACGAATAATCCGTCCGCTGGTTTCCTAACATACCGCGCCAAATATTCACCGAAAAAAATTCTGGAAATGTGTTTCTTTCGTTGCATTAGGATTTATCTTTATAGGTGCCCACGCGTGCGAAGTTCGTGTATTTGTTATTCCGTCTCTATTGAAATAATCTTCCTCAGTAAACAAGTAAAAGAGATCCATTCAAATTTTTGGAACAAAGAAAAGTTTATATGTCAATTCTAAGAAAAGCTGGCCGAAAATACTAATTCTGCAATTTTTTCTTATAAATAGAGGTCAATTTTAAGCTGTTTTTTAGTGATGTTTTATTCAAAGCCTATGAACAAATAGAGTATCACTCAATTTTATCAATTTTCAATTTTAAACCTGAAATTAGGTTAATGAAACAAAATAAATAAATTTATTATGCACCACCTTTACAATTCAAATAGGTGAAATCAAATTTAAATAATAAATGGACAACTTAAAGAAAGTGTAAATTTTAATCATCGAATCAACAGCAATGATTGAATAAAAAACTAACCATAAAGCTAGATCAAAATTTCTTAAAATCTGAAATTTTTAAAAATATACATGATTTGTATGATGGTGAAATTTTGACAATAAAATCGGGAGTGTAAAGGTGCACCATAAATTTTAAATAAAAATTAAAGTGTATTGATATATAAGACTTTCTATCAACAAGAACTATAGATGTTTGTCCTAAGTAGAGGCTTTTTATTGATTTTAGTTGCACACAGAAGTTTATGAATTATAGCTTACGTGTGTATATAGATAAATAATACTAAAATTATTTTAATTACAAAAGCGTTTGATGGTCTTTTATTGATGTTTTATCAATTAATTTTTGGTTAGTCGAGCGGTACTGTTTATTTATAAATTCAATTTAAGGTGTTCGTCTGGTCTAATTTTCCTATCAATTTTGAAAATTAATTACAGCAGATAGCTACTTAATTCATCAGCGCAATTATTACTTAATTTAAGTAGACGA
>JAHWXV011076899.1:0-11180 GCA_024586415.1 Phrixothrix hirtus
GAATTCAAAATTAAATATAACACTTATCGACACGATAAGTTCAAAATTAAAACATTTTTCAAAATTCTTGTTAACTTTTTAGACAGACATCAAGCATCAAGATTAAAACTTTTCGGATTAAGAATAAATATTTAAACTTAAATTATAAATTATCGCCAAGGTCATAGCAATTGAGATAACGTAATTATAAAGGAACAACGAACACGCAGCCATTCAAAGAATTAATAATAAATACAATTGTATTAAATAAATAATCAATTTTAGGTAATAATTAAAATAATTTTGAAATAATTAATTAATTTCAAATAAAATACAACAATATCTTAAACTTTTACCAATTAAGTTTTTACTTCTTACGTAAACTAAGCTCGATAGATGAAATAATTGTAGGGTAAAAACAATTCTTTTGAATACCTTTAGAGGGCACTTTACCAAAACAGCAAAACGTATCTTTTTCGTAACTTTTTTATTTTGACACATAATGTAATAAACAATACGTCATTTTAAAGGAAACAAAAAGCTTTAAAAATAATGTACGCTTTGTTGAAGTCAATAAGTCTCGCCGGTTAGTCACAAATCGACTTCACAATTTTATTTTTTATCTTTAAACGCTTTTAAAAAATAAATACCTAATGTGGCAAAATTTTTATTCATTTAAAAAAGAAAATTTATAAAATAATAAGACAATGTAAAAAAAATTGCACACAATAAGTAGAACGGGAAAAGAAAACATTACAATAAAAAAAACTAATTTATAAATTTTCCTTTGTAATCATTTTAATAACTAATATTGTTCGCAAATTTAATAGAGTAGTGTGTATAGCGAAGTTCAAAGTAAATAAGTTTTAACTACCACAATATTAACTGATTTAGAAAGTTTTTCTATTCAAAGCCAATGAACTGTAAATAGTTGAATTTGAAATAGCTCAAATTTAAGTTTAAACGTCTCTTGTCTAAGTTTTCTATGTCGTATCTTAATTCTATACACCAACTATATAAAGAGATACCATTCAACACTGTTAATATTTTTATTTTATAATGATAAACAATAACTTAAGATGATTACAGTGGATTAGTTTCTGCCAATTAGTATATTAAATATTTAACTTTTGGTTTGGATACCTTCGCTATTACATTATAGAATTAATTGATTTAATTAGTGTAAACTCTATCTTTTTACTTTTTACATTTAATTGGTAGTAAAATTTATAGTGGAAACATACACCTTTTAAGGTATTAAAGGATAAATTTAATGTTACTATAGGAAACTTCTATATCCGGACACCTCTGCTTACGGGAGACCCCTTGGTTTTGGATAATTTTAAAACCCCCAGAACAATTTATATGTATGTACATCTCTTAAAGAAAACCTGCCGTCTCTGGACCCTCCTAATATCTAACCCATACACTAAATATTTGTCCTAACGCTTACAAATTTACTTAAATTTACTTATCCAAATCGAACATCTTTTCAACCCAATCAGAAACAGTTCATTTAGTTTATTTATTCAACTTGTATATATATTTTACAACCCCAACTAACCGTAAAATATGTTACTACACATACAATTGCATACAAGAGGTTAAAATTGAAATAAAAAGATATAAATGCGCTAGACCTTAGACAATTTTTTAAATAAGAAATAACAAAACCCTTCGAAATTCTTTAGACAGTATTTTGACATTGCCTAGTTTAAAATATACGTAACCATCTCTTTTTTATCTTTACTTTTAAGCAGCACCTAAAGGTAGATACATCAAAAAATATAATGTGCTATTAGGGATTTAGTTTGATCAAAACATAAACAATGGTTTTGAATTCCCTTATTCATGCAATTGTCTTTCACACTTTTCTTTTTTCACACTCACGTTGTACGCAAAAATCTCTCAATTACGATACAACTCGCCTAAACGCACGCTCTTATCTATAGATATGCCCGGACCGTTACCGTCAAAAAGTAAACAAATACCTTAATTCGTTCAGTTTCAACAAGTGCAGAATAGGAGTTCTGCAAAACTTTAGAGTTTTCAATTTTTACGCAAGTTATCTGAAAGAGAAAACGGCGCTAAAAGCTCAAATATGTAAGAAATTCGGTGTTCTATCTTCGACCAAAATGCATTAGTCTAAATTTGTTAAAAGACCGCCTTAATTGGTTAAGCCGTTACTATAAAATCAAATAATCAATTCTGTTAATTATGATACTAAAAAAGAGTCTGAATGACATTTAGAATCTTTGTATATAAATTACGGAAATCAGACAATCATTTCCGAAAACCTAATAGGTTAAAGATACTGAAGATACTATGAAGTTATAAATATAATCTTTCGAATCTAATGTCATGAGAAAATGATAAAATACATAATTTTAAAAAACTTGCGCAGAAGAAACTTAAGGAAGTTTGGGTTTAAGGCCCAAAGTCGACAAAAATGAAAGATTTGTAGATAATATTTTATTGCAATAATAGCATCAAGTGAAAATCATTGTGAAGCTCTATTTATTTTCATATCAGAAGCTTCGCAGAAATGAATGTTACATATAAATAATATATCTTAATAAATTAAGCGAAATGCTACCTGTGTTTTCTAAAAATGTAATTACAAATTTCATAAGCGAAATAGAAAACAGGGTAAGGCATGTGCTATTCGAAAGGGGAATTAACTGTAAAGCAGTCAAAGTGAAACGGTTATAACCTATGGAAAGATTTTATTTAAAATTCGGAATCCAACGACTAGTGCGTTGAAGAACTGTTTTTGAGAGATAAAGTTAGTCGAATGTATCGACGTCTCCCTTTTTAGAATTATAAAATAAAATCATTTCTGGTTTGCCTATATCAACATCATCGGTGAGATGGATAGAACTGATTAAAGAGAAGCATTTTGCTTGGTTGACACATGGGAAACTAATGTAAAATTTTATGAAAATGCAAAACCAGATGAGGGAGTTTGTATGTGTTTAACACTTAAAAGCTGTGGAGGAACTTTTTTTTTATTTTTTCGAAGAGTGCCTACCATAGTAAGCCTTTTTCCTAAAAATTTTTCTGCTACCCCGCATGATGAAAGCCAATTGTCCACCGTAACATTGCGGTTACTTCCTCCGATAGTCTTGGTTAGCTTTAGAACATGTCGAGTTGGCATTTAACCTTCCCTGGGGTCTCTGTTATTATCCTAGTCGATTCATGGAATTTTATTGGACTTATATGAAGTTTTTACAGCACACATCATTATAACTTTTAAACCGTACTCTTCCGGTTTACTAGGCAAGTACATTTTAAGGGGACATCGCCTTCTAAAGCTCAGTTCTATTCCCAGCTTTGAATAGACAAGTCCCAAATTTGTCTAACACTTTTCTCTCAGCGCGTGTTCAATGATATTTCCTATCGTAAAGAGCATCTTTACACTGGAATACAAAAATTAAGCTTCGAATTAGTTGATGTTATTTGTTAAAATAACAATCTTAATAAGAGGAAGCCTTTTGGTACGATTACTTAAGGAAGAAATAATTACATAGATTTTTGATAATATTTTAATTAACTTTTTAAATGGACGCTAGAGGGAATTAATGTAAGTAAGAGGGCCTGAAGCTATGGTCTAAAACTTACAAATAACAGTTTTTCCGTATTCCAAAGATTTTTACGTCATAGCTCAATACTTATTTTGAAATTTTTTCACGAGATTGATCTCATTCAGGGAAATAAAACATATTTTTACAATTTTTTTGTAAATATAAAGATATAGCCAGACATTAACAAACTGCATAGAGTCAAATGAAACACGTCATCAGTTTTAACTCCAATGTCACTAATACGAATGTAACGCATAAACCGACCTTGGGCAGGCGTTTTGATATTTTTTATTATATCAATTTTTCTACATGCAACATGTTTTTAGTTCCCTTTAATACCCATAGATTCCATAAATTATTATTATTTTCCATACCAGCAGTAGATATGATAATAGAAATCTTTCTCATTCAGTAATATGCTTTTTATCTGCTGCCTAGTAATAATATACAGGGCAATTTTAAAAAATGCCGACAAACTTGTACCATACACACGGGAGTTTTCTAAATCGAGAGGAACAAGTTTTTTTAAAGCATTTCATGTCTTTTAAAAGAAAAACCCTGTTAAAATAATGCGAATGTGTAGTTTGAGGATCCCTGAAATAGCCGCACTTACTGAACGTGTCACTTTAGATGAATAAACTATAAACACAAGACGCGGTTGTTTATCATTATAAGTTACAACATGACATAAATCGGCAATGTCGTTTCATTTGTAACGTCTCGTTGTTTACAAATGTTGTATATAATGTTAAGTTAAAAGTATTTTTCGGTATTATTAAACGTTATTACAATAACTAATGTCAATGCTTTTCGCTATCGAATGCAAGGTAAACGTTTTGCTAAGTTAACCTGTGAGTTATAATAGAAAATAGCTTTAATGTGGCCTTTTTGGAGAGTCTATTTGATTAATAAAGTGAATCATAGGGACTGCTCAAATTAATTATTCAAGTCACTTTTTATTTATTGTATTAGTGCTTGGAGTATTAACTAATAATTTGCTACTAATTGCATTTCCATAAATTAAATTTCAAACACTTGGATAATTATTTAACTGCCTAAAATTCGAACGTATAGAATATATGTCATTGGATCTAATTGAAGTAGGTTAGTATTTTTACCAAATAAACAAATAGCTGTAGTAATTTGATATTAAAACAACGTTATATATCCTTTATGACAAGTAGTAGAAATTAGATTTTGTCTAAACATATTTATTTATATTAACATTTTCCTACAGTTCTCAAAAGTTAGTCGTTCTCAAATTTTTCCCAAGAGTGTTCTATATTATGCGATTTTTTGTTAATCCCTATGGCTAGGCCTCTAGAATACCGTGTTAAAGCTTTTTGGTGGATTTTAAAATCACCCAATGTAATGGATTCTTATCATATCTTCACAAAATACATGACGCTATTAATTACTAATACATAGAGTTGTAGCATTATACCTTGTACATATCGTTAATTGTGTAAAGACAGCATAGATTTAGAAATAAGTAACTTACATATTTACGTCCACTTTATCTATTATAACCAATCGTTAAATTGAAATTGAAATTGAAAAAATATTTTCTTTGTAACCAAAACACATTGTTAAGACAATGATATAAAAGTAGATTTTTTGACAGGCAAAAATAAACGTCGGTCAGTAACGTAGAGGATTTAGTTATCTACGTTTGCAGTTGTCAAATTGTGTTACCTTTTATCGATATATTTCTGAAATAGACGGAAAATCAAAAACATTTTTCTACATTTATTTCACTTAATATTCCCTATCACGTGTGTAAAGAAGAGTTTATTGATACTATAAATAGGCAAGCGAGAACTTTTGGTTTTATCCTTAATAGACATATAATTGAAACAGGACATTATTTTGAAATCCAAGTAATATTTAGTCATTAATGCATATGAGAAACTCAAAGACCGTTTCTAATACATGCCGATAACGAAAATACTGTGTTTTTAAAAGGTAGCTCTTTGAATGCCAACAAGTGTGGTAGCTGGTTTCTGGACTTTTGATGGAAATTAAACACTTACTAAATAGGCTAAGTTAGTAAAAATATCTAAATTATATTAAAATTGAAATTTGAAGTTTGCATGTGCGATGTACACGTCATAGCTACAGCCTAAGATCTGTAAATCACTATAAAGAATGTCATAAATAAAGACATTAAGCAGCAAATATTTGTTTGTAATTGAAAATATTTGCAGCTAGCTTTCAACCGTTATCTTTGATTTGAACCCCTCATAAAAAAATAGCACTCTGCTAGACTTTCTTGTCTGGTGTATGTCCTATATAGTTTCAAAGCGCTATTAGTGGATTATTAAATACTCAAAATTAACTAGTATGACAACTACGATTTCTTGTAATCCTTTAATTGTGATAAGTTTACTATAATTTCCTTAGAACAAAAACGAGTTGTTTACGTAATACCATTATATGTGATTTTACGTTACGAAAAAGAAAAGCTGTTTGTAAATGGCTTTGACCTTCAAAATTCTCTACATTGATTTGAAGCAATGTTAAATTTTGCACAACATTTACAAACAACATGCACAAATTTAATAAAATTTTAAATCATAGTCCACAAACGTAGGGTATTTTTTTTATAAACACCTGACTATTATCAGTATTTACAATCAATTGCGTTATCTATGATTTTGATTTTGCAACAGCAGTTTGAAATGAAGATGGCAAATAAGTTTTATGCAACATTAATGCATACCAAATAGATTTTAATTTTAAATCTGATAAATTACAACTTCTATGAGTCGGGAATTTAACAAATAATGTGGACTTAAATAAAGTAATTAAAAGAATTGTGATGTACAAAACTTTCAAGGTAAAATTGTAGTATAAAACATATTTGATAATCATCTAATAAATAATTTATGATTAACAAATATTTAATTTACAGAAAACAACATATTTAAGCGTTCAACTTTTTATTGAAACAGTTAATGAGCAATGCGGTTAAATTAAATTAGCCATGTACTCGTACTAATTCGATATTTTATAAAAATAAGTAAGCAATATTTGTACATTTAAATACGATATGCAGTTTAAGTGAAGGGTAGAAAAGCTTGTATTTGTGATCAATTTTACGCGACAATTTGCAAAGCGCTTTTCTAGAATTAGATTAAAATGCTTCATTGATTTATATTTACGGAGACGCCAAATAAATGTATATTAAATATTGCTTCTTGTTTACCGAACACCTGTAGAATATCTAACAAGTTTATCTGTAATTACAAAATGTTTCGAAAATACCAGTTCATTAATAGTTCGATAAACGTCTAGATTCTGCAAAAGGTGCTAATAAAATGATTTCATGATTGGTTTTAAAGCAATTCTGAAGTTAATTAAAAATGGAATCCAAGGATAGGTCATATTTCAATAAATTTCCTACTGTGCCGAAGAATATTAATAGCAGAGGCGTTTATTGATCTCATTTTAAATGGTTCAAAAGGCATATACTAAATGGATTTTTCCTTCTTTTTCAATACGTATTATTGTTTTGCAAGGAGGTATTTCAAGAACTCGTTAAAATTACTCCCCTGCTATGTGCTGCTATGATCCATAACTTTAATTGCTGTGTAATAGAATGCGCAAAACATAATATCACGATTACGGCATTTATTTTTAATTGACGACCTGAAAAAAGTTTGTCGCGGATTATAAGTTGAATATACCGTGTGCTATTGGATTAAATAAAATAAATGAGGATGCGCCCTATTAACGTACGGGGAAATTAAATTGTTATAATTTAATCAGTTCAGTAATTTTTCTATACAATTATATATTTAAGTATGCTATTGAATTAAATTGTTCTAATTACAATATCGAACATCATCGTAAATGTTCTCTATAAATACAGCAGTTTTTTAAATTATTTGCAAACCCTTTATGCCTAAATATTTGGTAAAATACTTACCTTTCTTCTTATAACATATCTGCGACTTGATTACCGTTTAGAATTCAAAGTAATTCTTAACAAAAGATATATAGCGTGTCCGCAATAAGCTGGATATGTTCGATAAACTTATTAAATTTTTAAAAAATACTCGGACACGTCGACTTTTTTAAAGAGTATTTATTAGTGTAGTAAATTTAGCTTTTGCATAACTCGTGTAAGAACTAGGATGACATCAAACATGCTTTAAATATCAGCATACATTTATCTCTCTGTAATTAAATGGACAAGGACGCTTCTTCTTTATATGACCTGTAAAGTTCTAATAGAAAAACAGGAAGTGAATTTGTGAAAATTTAACTACCAGCATTTATTGATTATTTTTTCGAATTCCGGTATATATTGTGAATTTCACTTGCCCATAGGTTTAGTATACCATGAAAATCTTTATTTTTTAAATAACCCCAAAAAAGTAATCTTAGAGGATAAGATTTGGCGACCTTGCCGGTCACTGTTTCTTGACAATCCATCGACTGGGGAACGATTTTTACATATATACACCTACAATACAGATATAACGATGACAAGTGCACCCTGTTGCAACTAAATTCTGGGATGTGATAAGTAACGTTGGGCTTTCTTAGGGCTAACAAGAGAAGCAAATGAAATGTGTAAAAATTCAAAAACTGTTGATCATTTAATTTTTTAACAAATAAATACGATCCTATGACTTAATTACTCACTATACGAGTCCAAATCTTTGCAGTTATGACGTGTGTTTCTGCAACAACTGAGGGGGAATTTCAGTTGCCCGGTACCGAGAGATTTGGTTGTTGAAGTCTTTTGCAGACAAAAGATAGTGGAGTTTTGCAGTTATCGCGTGTTTCTGCAACAACTAAGAGGGAATTTCAGATGCCCGGTACCAAGAGATTTGGTTGTTGAAGTCTTTTGCAAACAAAATATAGTGGACCTTTGCAGTGATTCCTCTAATAATAAAATAGATTTGTCTCTACATTTCGCTGTCGTGGCTACCCACTATTAAGAAATTGCTGTTGACTTAATTCGACAAACTTGAGTACCACTTTTATTAGTTATTTAAAATTTATTTACCACTTACTCATAACAGAATATTTCCGTCAAAATGAAAAGAGATCTCTTTGATATCTACTCCTCCATACTACTCGGGATGTTATATTTACTCAGGCTAATTCTGAAGTTCTACAGTAAATATGGCTAAACCTACCTGTCAATATGGAAGGAAATTATAGAGCTTATAATACCTATGGCAAATAATATAATACAATAATTACTTTTTATATCTTTATGTCTAGCACAACGAATTAAGTAAAACGAACTCTAGTAAATGTGTTCGCTTATATCGGATGTAATCATAATTTGTTTAATGAGATTACGAATTGCAATTTAAATCACCAAATGCTTTATGCCATCATTTTACCAATACATCCAAGAATAAATAAATATGACATAATAATATACAAAATAGTATTTCTCGCTCAAATTAAACTACATAAATAGCCAAAATTTTATTGAACTCAAATGAATGAGTCGCTCCTGATGTGACGCTTGCCTAATCAATACTATTTCCACAAATTAATTATTAAAATTTAATTTTAATTTTAATTATGCAGAGTTGAATTATTGCAAGTAAATTAAAGACACAATTTGTGTTTAATTCTTGTAAGCCCCTTGTATGCAGTAAAGTTTGTTTATTTGTTTATAGTAAATATTGTTATTGCATTTAATTCATGCGTTCAAAGATAATTGCATTAAATAATTTTGCTACTTGTTTGTATAGAAAACAACTAGAGATCACTGTCAAACATTTAACTGTTTGAATAGCGATTTCGTAGACACGCCATCGCATGCCCATATAAACACTGAAATGTATATAGTACAAATATATCAACCATAGCAGAACAAACAGTGTTTGATAAAAATATAAGCTCAGGTTGTGATAAACAAAACAAATGTACTTATATTATAAAAAACTGAAAATGTATGGCATTCATTAACTTAGACGCCAAGCTCGTTCCTGCCCGATCTATTTTACCGCCGATACCTTCTTCTTCTTAACCGCCACGCCGTTTGAACTTAAAACCGGATTTAGCCGCTGACCAAATCATACAGGCGTAAATACACCTACCCGCAATTAAATAACTCCAATCTTAATTCAGAGTTGAAAATCATTCTCTATAATTTGACTTAGTAACGAATTAGCAATTAATTTAAAATAATGGGTCCCCCGGAGTACGGTAGCAATTTAACGATTAAATTAAAATAATGGGTGGCGTTTTCAATTTAGGAATTGAATCTAAAACGTACTTACAATAGCCACTTAGCTATGAAGATAAAATACGTGGTCCTCCTAACGAACTAGTAATTAAATTAAAATTATAAATCGTGCTAACGATCTAACAACTTAATTTAAGACGATGCCAATACAGCACCTCATTATTTAAACTAAAATAACTGGTTACGCTAAGGATTAAGGATAGAAATTGAAGCGGAGTCACAGAAGCGACTAATTTAGAAATTTAAAATAACAAATCGTATTAACGAAACAGGAATTAAATTTAAAAGTAAATCACAACAGCGGCATAGTCATTAAATTGAAGCAATGGGTTCTCCTAACGATCTAGATATTGAAGTTAATCCGGTCACGACAAAGACTTATCAGTGAAAATAAAATAACAAGCCATGCTAAGGGTTTAGGAATTGAATTTAAAACAAATTTATATGAGCATCATTAGTTAAATTAAAATAGTTGAATATACAACAAAGTCACGACACCGAGTTTGCCATTAAGTTACAATAATGGGTCCTCCTAACAATCTTATAATTAAATTTAAAAGGGTCACAGTAATAACATAGCATTTTAATTAAAATAATGGGTCATACTGACGATCTAGCAATTGAAATTAAAACAAGAAGTTGCGAAAGTAACTTAGAAATTAGATTAAAATAACGAATTATGTTAACTGCTTAGCAATTGAATTCAAAATGATTTTAAAATAACTCGTGGCGGGGCTTGTGCTAGGACCACATCATATTTTCTAGGTTCAAGAGCATTTACAGCCGCCACAAATGTAATTAGAATACCAATGTTCGCGGAAAGTCCCATACTACACATAAAAGGTACTATTGTTTGCACTTCATACTGACTAATTGATTTATAAATACGACAAGCACCGTCAGTAAACAAAAAAATAATAACGACCGAATTGTAATAGTCTTGAATACCAATTGATGTTCAACGTATAAAAGAAAATTACAAACTAATTTTTGGCGGTTTCTACAAAAATTGATTTAAACAGGTTGTTCAAATATCTATAGCCAACTCATTTTTCTTTATGGAAATTAAAAGGAAAAGGGCAAATTTTGCACGTTTATCAACCCATACACAGATAAACGTTTTTTAATTTATATTGGAGAAATAAAAGTGCCAGTGCCATATTAGGTTGTGTATAATTCAAATTTGGAAATATACGGCTCAAAACTACTAGAATCCAGTAGAAAGAATAAATATGAATTAATGAAATCTGAAAAACCGGGAATATTATTCCAAACTTTGCTAAATCAAGAAAAATTGAAAAATCATTTTTATACTTTTCAATTAAATGTTTTAATAAACTTCCGGATAATATTAAGACAATTAAAAATAGATATAAATTTAAAAATGATTTAAA
>JAHWXV011076971.1:0-11022 GCA_024586415.1 Phrixothrix hirtus
AAAATAGTTTACTAAATTAATTTTTAATTTACAGCTACGGTAATTATTTTCAGTCTATAATTTATTTATTTCTTAGGTAATTATGTAGAACGAACGATACATCTTTTTGCTAAATTTTACGTTACTCTTGCACAAATAAAAATAGGTCAACGGTGATTGCCCGTAATTCAGTAACAACGGGTTAAATAAAGGAAGTACTCCTGTAATAAATTTCGAGATGGACGAAGAAAAAATAAAAGAAATTGTAAGGCACTTACAGGCGACAAACGGTCTGTATTCAGCTGATGCACCTACTATCTGACTTTTAGGATAGAGAACCCCAGTTGAGTAGGACGATACATAATGGAATTGACCACGTTATCATTGAAAAGAAGATCCCTAATTACTTGGATATTACTGCTTGCGGACAACGCTAGGAAGGTACTCAATACTTCAATAACTCCCCATTATAATTTCCTAAAAGAAAGAAGGCACCACCAAACCAGCACTTAATACTTTTTTACAACTTAACACAAGCGTACTCAAAACGGAACTAACTATGCGTCACAAAATCATTCCCACGGAACTATACCTTACCCCCCTTGAGTGAGATCATCCAATTCTCACAACGCGGCGAGATAACATTCTTTTTTTCAACGTTGGCCTTAAATCGGCGACACAAAACCTAATACGGGATCCATTATTCCAATTACCCTACTAATTATTACACTCGTTTCTGCATCTACAAGATCCATTATTTAGTTTAGCGACTAAACACTGGAATTTTTATGCAAAACTGCGGGATATATCTTGCCCTTGAAAAGTTACTTGGGTAACAAGCTGTAATACATTGTACTTACAAGCTGATGTAATTATTTACATAGCTGCAATTAAATTCTAAATTTGTATAAGATTTTAAAATATTAATTTTCTTATACTACAAGAGGTCCATTGAAATAATTTAATATAAAGGCAATTTACGCTTTGAATAAAAGGATGTTTTTAATGGTTTAAGATTTAAATCTAATTTTAATTAAATGCTTGTAAGTAAATAATGCAAGTCGTAATGCTTACTTATATTTTAATGATTTAAATGACGTATTAGCAACAAAAGAACAGCGAGAGCTGACAAGGCACGTACGCTGTGGCAAGGTATAAGGAAAGATCGTCACTAACGTTATTTTATTTTCATTCTTAAATACAAGAGAGATTAGCACTGCATTTGTACATATGAGGGCCTTTCGGAAACTAGTAATCGTTTGTGAATTAAAAACTAACTGTTAAATATTATAAAAATAAACGTTTTGCATATCTTAAACTACTTCTCTACCTATTCGCGGTGCAAATTTAAGCATTTTCCATAACGTGTGACGAGTTTCTGTATTCCAGCTTCTTAGTACTCTGACGCCAATCCATTGAGATAATTAGTTATACCCTCTTTCAGTTTATCACTTTGGAATTCCTTTTCTGCCAAACAATCGCAGTTTTGGAAAAAGATGAAAATCTGAAGAGCCAGATCCGGGCTATAGGGTGGATTATTGAAGGTTTCCCACCTGAATTGTTGAATAAATCATTTTCTAGACGTATGAGGCCTAGCATTGTCGTGTAGGAGAGTGACGCCGAGCATACGACTATATAACGACTATATAATAATGTCTATTCATCTCCTTCAACTGACGGTGAATATCACATGGGCGCACATTTCTTACATTGAGAAATTTAATTACAGCCATAACTTCACGGGGTGGCATTATTTGTTTTACTGAACATTATGGACACTAACAGAAACAGCACAGTCAGTGACAGCGACACGGAACTTCGTAAACAAATAGCAGACGTCAATTGAAAGCGTTAGGTCTTGACCGCCGACTACTTTATTCATCAGCGCTCTATACAGCGCAAACGAGTACTAATTTCCGAACGGCCCCCATAGATATACCAATGCTGATGGGCCGAAATTGCCACGAAGGAGGTTTCTAAAAGATGTGGGCTATATTTAACAAATCCGATCTCAAGGTATCGAAAAGTTTGTCGAAATCTTAAAGAATTCTGAAATTGATCAGAAAAATAAGATTAACAAAACACGTAGAAAACCGTCTATGAAAGGCAAGATTATTGATGCTTATTCTAGTTCTAAGAAATGTGGGTAAAAAATCGTATTGTACCTATATGAGTTACTGTTCTCAAAATTGTAAAGCTACTAATAATAATCAAGGTAATATAATTTATAATAGTTAGTGGTTCATTTCCATTGTTTGTTTGTTTGTTTTTTGTGACTGAGGATTCGAGATGCCAAATTTCCCTTGACTCTCTTAGACTAGAACTGTCATATAGTCATTTCGCCATGCCTACTAGAATCTGGAGGAATTCCACCGCCAGTAGTGATCTTTAACGTGCCAAACATCACATTGACACGAGATCTACGATTTTACTACCTTATCCGAGAAAAAGGCATGGTTTTTAAACTTTTGTCCGCTGAAAAATGTACCAACCTGAATCAGGTTTGAACCCGAGCCCCTTGGGTGTAGAGGCAAACACGCTAACCAATACAACAGACGAGGCCGCCAGTTTATTCCTATTACAACCAGTCGTTCATGTTCTGTAGAAAACATACTGTTATAATAACCAAAACGCTTAACTACTTAACTTTAGTATAGAATGTGGTTTTTTGTCATTAAGGCACATTTAGCATAAGTTATGGTTTTGCAGTAAATCCTGTTGTAACGAAATACCTTGTTTGTTTCCTTAAATAAACATTAAAAGCTTTATGAAAAGCATGGAAAAGAAATACATAAAATAATTTCTTGAACTAGTCTAGATTTTTCAAATTTGTGTACTGTACCAAATAATTAATTTTCTTCCACCATATCAAAATATTAGTAGTGATGAATTCGACCTGAGAACATTATCATTATGATACATCAAAAGCATATATGCAATGCAGGAAAAAATTGCTCTTATGCAAGTAGAGGCAAAACGATGATATACAGCACTTCCCAGTTAATTTTGATCGGCCGATGAGGAAGTTGCAAGTAAGTAGAACATATTTTAAGTGACATTAGGTAGAGTTGAATAAAAATCTCTATCAACCGTGATGCAGAAATCAAGTTGGCATCTAATGATTGCATCTTTCAGAATCATTTAAGAGTCTCAACAATTTTGATTAAACAAATAATATAAAATTAACTTTATCAGTGAAATCGATGAGTTTAGTGCGAAATTATACCTACGCGTATTAATTTATACTTCTCATTACGCATTCTCACCATCAGTGAGTTTTTGCGTTGACTTTATTTGGTTTTATTAGTTTTTTAATAAACTCTTTTATAAGTAACGATTATATTGTTTTCGCGGATTTTTCCTGTGATATTTGCTGAAAATGTCTCACGGCAAATATTTATACCACGGTTGCATTTTAAAATCTATATTATTAATCAAAATATTCCAGATATCACTGAATTACCACTGGAGTTAAATGATCTAAACTTGCAAACAATAGCAACATTTCCAAAATTAACACGTCTTAATGTAGTCCATCGAGCAACATTGAGGCAAGTGACGATAGGTCAGACAAAATTACCATTCAGGGTGATTTTAAAATCCACCGACAAATTTGGACCATCACGCAGGAGTAGTTCTAAATCAAGAGAAAGAAATTCTTTTTAACAAATTTCTTGGCGTTTCCAAAAAAAGCCGTTAACGAAATGATTCAAGCCTGTTTGAGAACCCGTGCAATAGGGCAACAACTGAATAATGGTTTTAAGTGAACGAACTATAAACACATGATAGAGTTTTTAGTCATTATAAAATGCAATTTATACACAAAGCGTCGTGTTCGTTAGAAATATTTTCTGTATTTTTAAATTATCAGAATTTTTTGTGTCTTACAAATCTCTGTTAGAGTCAATATTTTGTGTTATCAAAATCTATTAGTTTTCGGTTTTGTGTGTTTATTAATTTAATTCCAATTAATTATACGTTTAATATTCTGTTGATTAAGTAATACTGAAATGAGTGAAATTATTTTAATTTACGGCGAAGCGTTTTGAACGCTTTTGTAAAAAAATATGTGCTTCTTTATTTTTTATGAATTTTCAAAAAGGAAATATTAAAATTATCTTACTTATAAACATTTGGGTATCATTTGTAGTGTAACTAAACTAAAATTTGTGTCTGCGTAAACCACAAAAGACTAAAAATGTAGGTCATTGATATCAATTACTGATATTAGGATAAGTTAGTGTATACATAAAGTAAACATGCCATTTTGAATTTAATATTAAAATAACATGTTATTCATCTACGATACAGAAAATTTATGTAGACGTATTTATTTATATTCACATTTTCTTGCAATTCTCAAAAGTTGACGTTCTAATTTTTTCCAAAAAAGTTTTCTATTGTATGCGATCTTTATATTAATGGACATGGTTAGGCCTCTATAGTATCGTGCTAAAATTTGTCGGTGAATTTTAAAATCAGGCTGTATTTAACCTTAGTAATTACGAACGCGTTTTGTCCGATACGATTCTTATAATTTAGGAGATTTGGGAATATATGGGAAAATTTTCGGATATATTAGACAAGGCATGAACCTTTAGAAAACGTTCCTGCATTATACAATTAAGTTGAAAACAATTTTTAAGAGAAAAAATGATGAAGTTATATAAAATAACAAGCCTGGGTCGCAAGTGCTAGCATTGAATATGTAAAGTGGAGAAGGTCGAAGAATTTCTCAGAATTATATGCAATATTGCATGCAGAAAAAGAAACGATTAAAAAGCGAAAGGACGATAAAGGGGCAAAATTATTAAAAAAAATGTTTTAAAAGTTTCGACAACCAATCTGATTACTAAATTTAAAATTTGTGAAAAAACTTTTTCATTACAAAATACTATGATTAAATAAAATAAATAAAAACCTATGTAGGTAGTTTCCTTTTTTATGTAGTGCAAAAGATTTAAACGGAAGTGAAAAACTTGCAGCATATACACTCTAATGTGGTTGGTTTAAATGGCAAGGTTATCAGGAAGTAAAATTGCACTTATAGATGCATTGCCCAAAAATTTTATCACTATTAAGAAGAACTATACCAATTCCAAAATAGGTTTTTTGCGCTACTGACGTGTTTTTCCACATTTATCGGCTATGTTGATTATCACGTTCTGATATATCTCCCAAACTGTTGTGATTGTCACAGTAACGCCTCAATAACAAGCACATTATGGTTCATGACGGTATTAATACTGTTAAGAAACGGAGTAAAGGTTTGGTATCAAATTGTCGTAATTATTTGATAGTTGTCGTTAGCGCAAAAAATAGTGTACAACATACGATCGTTAAGTGCCCTAGAATAACAGGTTTTGAAAATTAAGCAAAATTCAACCTTTCAGGTCTCGTTTTTCTAACTCGACCTTACCGATCTTGTATCGTAATATACTATAATGTTGAGTCCAGTCTCTATCGTACTCTATAATGGTTTTATTTTTGGTTATTTCAAATGCCATATATTAAGTTTACTTATCCTGATTGTTTTGGGAAAAGTGATGCAAATTCGATAGTATAACAAATGCTTTGTTGTATAAGTTTCGATTTCGTATTTCTTTGGTATACGTTATGTAGTAATAAGCGTGTCTCAGATTAAATAGGGTAACTGATATACTAATTAGACACTTTAATCTGATCTAAATTTATTAAATAGAATCCTGATTTTTAATTTGTTCAGGGTGAAATTGGAACAGTTCGTCCATATATATCATCACTATAATTTTGTGAAGACAAAGCTGCCTATTCTTCAGATTCCTCTGAATAGCAAATATGACATAGAAGCATATCGTAATGTTCCATCGGTATATTCTGCAAGGCAGGTGGAAAATTTTAGAATATTCGTTACATTTTATGCCATTTGTTTTAACTATATTGGAACAAATGCTACAAATGATTTTATTTTGTATTGCCTGTCTAGGAGCTCTTGACTTTACCATTTGAGTTTTCTTGTTTAATTTTTTTTCGCTTTCGCTTATTTTTCTTCCAGGTTTTTGAGTTTTAATGCTTGCATGTATTCCATGATTTCTTTAAATTTTTCTGATGTTACTTGAAATGATATACATTCAGTTTGCCTTTTTACTTTCCGTTTTGGTAAATTTGCCCGTACAAGATGAAGATAGGAAAAAATATTATAGTATCTCAACTAAGGATTCTAAAGAAACGTTGCTACTGCTGCGAGATAGTATAGAAACTAAAGCTGAACAAATGTGGTGGAATAAGCAGAACGTATCTCGGTCATATTAAGAGAAGTCTCTGAAGAATTGGCGTAGCTGAATATTGTTTCAGATGGATCATGTGACTTGGCTTCTTCACTAGTTTCGCAGTAAATCTGATCATTATCGTTAAATTCATTATATTCGTTTACACCAATAATGGATTTTGCAAAAGCTGATACACGCGAAGTGTGCACAGCACTTTCGATACTAACATTCTCACTGCTCTGAAATATTTCCAAATGCTGTACAAGTCCAAAATATCGCCACGGTAGGAATTTTCATCTAAAATCTCACCAATGGCGAGTAAATGTATTATAGTCCATACCTAATTCGTTTTTCTTCTTCACTTGGATTTATTTAGCTCCGTTTACTGGTTGAAACTGGCAAGACATTTAGTATGATCGATATAGCCTGTATTTAAAGGAAAAAGACCACACGCTTTAAACAGATTAACTAAGGTTTCCTTTTTTATATTAGACTCTACAACCGTTTGTAAGACACTTTATTTAATATTTCGCCAGAGTGTAGAGCTTCCTAATGTCTCACTGCCTTACGTCAATTTACTATTATTATAAACACAACTATATCACAATGTTGAAGGATTCACGTTGCATTTGAGTATAGTGCTTTAATTTGTATTTGTAATTTGGGACATAAAACACTCAGTTGGTAAGTTATGTGGGACTTATGACCATCTACAAAGAGAATTACAGGAAATGGTATGGATAAAATTTGTTTGCAATATATTCGTAAAATATGTCCTCGGTTATCCAACCATTAGTATTGCGTGCAATTCCCCAGTGATCGGGGCATTTTCTCTGGCACTCTTTTGTAGGGATATACAACCATTGAACAGCAAGTTTCACCACTGGCAGAAAAGGTAAGCATCACTGTAATGTTTTCTCTACTTGAGCCTTTTCCGTTGCATCAACATTTTTTAATTCTTTTTCTGCCAAAACACGACTTGCTGATGGACAGGTTTAAAAACCTGGCTCTCCTCCATTAAATGTTAATGAAGTAACATCTTCCCTAGTTCATTAGCAAATGTGTGGATTTTGTTTAAGAAATGCTTTTACCTAGCCTTTACCAGGACAATTGTTTCTGAACGGAATAGGCTGTGGATTTCGTTGCAAACATAAATCATCTATTTTCCTAGAAAACCCTTTTTTAGATAATTATTAAACCCAGTTTAGTAATGTTGCTTCCTCTCCATTTGTCAATATAGGTAGGGGGCCAAAAGTTTATTTACTGTCAGAATTTTGTTTCTTGAGCGGTAGGGTGGGTTTTGAAATACCATATTCCTTTGCAGTGGCTCTGAATGATAATTTTCCATTTGTTAACTCGTAAACTGCTTTTTTTAGAATATTTGGACCGTAACTTAGAGTTTTTGGCATAATGAATCAATTTTAAACTGAAAACGAACAAAACCTTAAATGTAAGAACAATAATTTAGGAAATTCGGTTACGGAATTTTTAAATGAAAACCTAACTTATTCCTTTCGTTCAGTCCCATTATTTTAGCATCAATAATTATTTTAGTTAGGGATACAGATACTGGCACTAAATAAAGACGTTGCTATTCAATTCTACCTAGTTAGGTATTATTTATTTTGGCAATAGAAAACCTAAACAAGTTGTTTGGTACATTGATACTTATCATCAAAGTAATACTAAATGTAAATTTTCTTCTCATTTTGACTTGCATTCCTTATTTATCTAAAATAATATCAAAATCAATTATTTCATTTGTTTAAAATGAAATAGTTGATTTTGGTGTCGTTTTAGTGAACTTTCTACTCTAGCAGCTTACATTAATGTGGTGTTTTGTATAATATAAACTAACCACTTGTTTGATGATGATATTATAGACGCATTAATGTAAGTTAATGCACAATGATGTTCAGTAATTGCATATAAATATAAATATAGAAATTGGACAAAGTGTCCAATAACTAAGATTACTATTTTTAAGCATACGGGAATCCGGGTAATATGGGATACCGGGGAGTAACGGGGTTTCACTATTTCACTGAGAAATCTTACATTTTAAGTCGCCACATTTTAGTTATGTTATCTGTACTATTAACTGTTTCTCACGCTAGAAGCACTTTGTGAATTAAACTCAGCTGGTGGGTATTTGACTAGTACAGAGAACTACTTCAAGTGTGTTATAAAATTGGCGAAAGTTGTTGCAGAGGTAAATAAAAATTTGCAGTATTCTTGACAAAATTTTTAATTAGGTATTTATTGGCATGCTTGGGTATAAACATTCGAAAACAGTTCTAAAAAAACAATAACCTATTTCATTTTATTTTGTTTTAATGTAGAATATAATAAAGGGGAAAAATGGGTTTAAAGAGCCGAGGTAAAACGGGGTAGGTCTCGTTTTACCCCATATTAACTATATTTTAGAAATGATTATGAAATATATAAGTAATTTTGTTTTAGATGGTGCGAAAATATTCTCAAAGAACCAATAGAAAAAATGGTCCCCTGAATCTATGAAACAAGCAGTACATGCTGTTCTATCAAGAGAAATGAGATATAAAAAAGCTGCCCAGCAATTTAGAATGCCTCAAACTACTTTAGAGCGCTGTGTTGCAAAGGATAAAAAAGACTACACTTCAAAATTTGAAGTAGCTCGTTTAGGAAGCTTCAAAAATGTTTTTAGCGAACCTCAACAACTCGAAAGTTACTTAGATTTACGGTGACAGATTTAAGGGAATTTCTTTATCAGTTAACAGTTGCAAATGTTGTTGCAAATAGATTTAATCAAGACAATAAAATGGCTGGACCTGACTGGATGGAGCATTTTCTTCAGAAACACCAACTATATCGTTAAGAAAACCTGAAGCTACATCAGGAGATAGAGCCATGGGTTTCAATAAAGTTGCAGGCAATCAGTTTTTTAACCTGTATTTATGTAGCATTGATAAATATCAGTTAACAGCAGAACTCATATACAACTGTGACGAAACAGGTCCAAAAGGTCGATCGAAAATATTAGCTCGTAAAGGTAAAAGTCAAGTTGGTATTTTAACATCAGCAGATCGAAGTGAAACAGTGACCGTTGAAATTTGTTGTTCAGCATCTGGAAAATATGTCCCACCTTGTCTTATTTTTCACATGAAATGCAAACGGCTAGAATTTGAAATTAGTTTGCCACCTGGTTCTATGGTTGAAATTAGCGATTCCGGTTGGGTAACTGCGGAAATATTCATGAGATGGTTTAAATGATTTGTTCAGTTTGCTGGAGTTTCAAAGGATAATCCTGTTCTTTTGATTTTGGATGGTCATGCTAGCTATACAAAAATCTTGATCTTTTTAAGTATGCCAAAGAAAGTAGGGTGGTTTTACTCTGCTAACCACCGCACTGCTCTCACAAATTACAACCTCTGTACGTTGCTTTTATGAAACCCCTCAGTATTTATTATGAAAATGAGGTACGGTTATGGCTAAGAATTCTGGAACAGTGGTAACACTATAGCAGATATCAACACTTTTTGGTGTTGCTTTTATAAATGCAGCGATATTGAAAACAGCACTGAATGCTTTTTAAAAAAAGGGAATTTGGCCCCCAAATCCAAACGTTTTTGAAGAATAGCGGCCTTTACACACGCAATCTTTCGCTCACGAAATGCTAGCGCACACACTTTTCCACATGAAAGCGCGCGCGTGTAAATGTACTTGCTGTTGAGGTAATTTGTGTTCATAATCACGTACGTAATTTTATACGTTTTTGTGTGAGCGAAAGCGTCTGTGTATTTAAACCACGCGCTTTCTTTTATTTTGTTAGATCAGCTTTACGTTTCTAGACATAATACTAATTTGTACGTATTTATGTGTTGTATTGATTCTCATTTTGTATGGTTGTATGTTTAATAATAAATTTTACAATGGATGTTCATTTATGGTCAAAGAAATTGATTATAGATTTCATAAATTTGTACCGATCGTATCCATGTTTATGGAAAATTAAATCTGATTGTACCAATAATTTAATTAAAACCCGCTAACATAACAGTAAACGATATGTTTCTCCTATTCTTGTCCATTTGATTGGCCTAAACACTAGTCTTCGCAAAATATTGCCACGGATTCTAGCTCAGTAGCCAAACGGTAGAGTAGGGGGGGTATGGTGTAACTGATGTAGATAGATAGTTGTCAAAAAAAGTACTTCTCGCTTGGTCTCCTCTTAGTTTGGATTAAGTCGAAGTCGGATTAGGACAAAAATAAAACAGAGTATAGAACAAATAGATCGCCAGTCGTTCACTAAAAATTCCAAAGAATACCCGAACGACAAGATGTCCTCTTATGATAAATTTACTTTCAACACGAACTCACTCTCTGGAACAGCAGACCTAAGAAAAACCTAAAGTAAAGTAAACTGGGAAAAAAAGGAGGTTTGGTGAAATTATAACAAGATAACTTAACAAGTAATAAGGTATTTATTCAAGTACCCAGAATGTTATCTATCGGTTACAATAACACTAATTATCAACAAAATAAAAAAATAAAACAAAGTAAATAACGATAGAGAATTTATGTCCTGGTTAGGGACGTATTGACAATCAAATAGGATAAGTGCAACGCTTTTTTTAGATCAAAGCTAACATGTAATTATTCGACGGTACCTCGTATATAGCGAGTACAGTTCAACTCTAACTCGATTCTAAATAATTTAGCATTAGCATATAAATTAATTAGACTAGAACTATCTATCAAATGACATAAAAAGATAAGATGTGTTGACATAAAAGTAAATGCAAAGAATTGAAAA
>JAHWXV011077033.1:0-11953 GCA_024586415.1 Phrixothrix hirtus
TAAATGCAAATAAGTTCTATATATCTAAATATTGTACTAAAATATAAAAGGTAAATATACTTATATAATTATCACAGTAAAATTTAATATTAGTTGAATGCTTATTTCTAAATTTCCTAATAATTTTTTAAAGCTTTATTCCAAATCCTTGACAGATTTTCAGAAAAATAACCTTTATCATAAACATCAAGCTGACAACTCTATTTCAATCACTAGCAAATTCTCAATATTTCCAATTCCATAAAATCCAAACATTTTATAGTAGTATTAATTTGACAGAACCAAAAAGAATTAAAAGATTTTCTTTTATCTTCTTCTAAATTTCAATGAATACTAATTTCAGCGAGCTACAGTGCATAATGATGTCCAAAAAAAAATAAATTTCAAAAAGAATTATTAGTACAAAGTAGTAAAAATTATAAAAGTGTTTAGAGCTAATTATTGTTTTTTTCTTTGGATAGAAGGAGGGAAAAATCTACACAGACACCTGGCTTAAAGTAGTAAGCGGCCAGATAGTGTCGGGTTCTAACAGACTAAAAACCCTCCTCCTAGGCTTCAACTACAAAGGTCATTAGCCTTTCTACCACATTATCCATAAAAAACTAAGAATTTAATCAAAGACATGACAAAGCAATTTCAACAGAAAAGATAGTACTGTAATAGTATTATTATTGTTATTATTATCATTATTACTATTATTACTGTTATCATTATTATTATTATAATTTTTTTTTTGATAGAAGGAGGGAAAATCTATACAGACACCTGGCCTAAAGTGGGAAGCGGCCAGATAGTGCCGGGTTCTAACCGACTAAAAACCCTCCCCCTAGGTTTCGACTACTTTCTACCACATTATCCATAAAAAACTAAGAATTTAATCAAAGACATGACAAAGCAATTTTAACAGAAAAGATAGTACTGTAATAGTACTGCACTCAATTAATTTAAATGAATGCATATATATCAACAGCCCGCAGATATTGAAATGTATTCAAGATCTCTTCTTTCTTATACAAATTTTCTCGTACTGAGTTTTTATTATTATTATTATTATTATTATTATTATATGAGTTTTCATATTGCGGTCCACTAAAGTGTGACAAGAAACCTATAAAAAAGGTACTGAAAGAAATTTTATTGCAACATATAAAATTGGGGAAGCGATTGCTCTATTAAGGTGGTACCCGAAAAATCTTATTATACAACTGTTACACTAAATTGTTTGTTATCGAGCAGTAGGTCGAATTTGAATATTGTTGTTTTATCCTGAAAGTAAGTTAGATACAGTTTGCTTGGTTCTTGATCAGTCACCTGCTCCAAAGTTAAGAATACTTAGTTCACATAAAAAACCAGTTCTTATGTTAAAAAAATCTAAACGTCTCTCAGAGTCTCTGTGTCGAAAATTGGAGTTCTCATTCGGTGAAGTTATTTCTGAAGCTAGTCCAACAAGATAATCCAACAACTACAATATGTGAGAATATGAGATGCTCATAAACAATTTAACAGTCAAATTTGCTATAACGAGTAAAGAAGAAAAAGAAAAAGCTAGTATATTGCCAAAATCATGGTCTAGAGAGAAAATATCTCACGAATTTTAAGTTTTGCAACTTTTTGATTTCTTGGCTTGGGATCTTGCTAAAAAACAAGAAGTTCTTCCAGAGTTGTCTAAAAAGGGAGGTCCCAAAATAAGTGACGAAGTTGTAAAAAGGGTTGTTGAATTTTATGATATTGATGGTAATAGCAGGTTGTGACCTGGAAAAAAGAACGTGTTTCTGTAAAAATGGGAAATCCAAAATAGTACAGACAAAAAAAACTCATTATGTAAAATAAAAAACTACATATTAAATTTAAAATTGAGCATCCTGAAATTAGAAAAGGCTTATCTAAATTTTGCAAGTTGATGGCAAAGTACTGTGTGATTGCTGGCCACTCAGGCACAAATACTGTATTTGTTTGTCTTTACCACCAGAATAGAATTTATTTTTGAATAATATACCCATAATATTATTTTAATATTTATATTTTTATTTTGTACCATGTATTTGCAACATCTCTTATCTTAGGCTAAAAATCGAAAATATGATACTTCTTGATATATTATTTGGTGTACTTAATTTTGAACTGCGAACTACTAATTCTATAACTATCTTCATTGAACATAACATTTTCAATAAATATATGTTTTTATTGTTCACTTACTAGTTTCCTACATACACGTATAAACCTTCGAGGTAACAACCGTTTATACAGATTTCGTAACAATTTTCGGCAATTTTCAAGTAACTGTCATTTATTGAACAATACAATATTAATCTTGAAATTTTTACTGCTCATTTTTACCCTGAATAACTTTAAATCCTCCAAGATTCAAATTTTCAGGACCTTCCCCATCTGAAATACTTAACTCTAAAGATTTGTTTTTTAACTATTTTTGAAACATGATAATTTTTAAACGGTTGAGAATAAACTCTCTCTACAGGGAAACCAATAAGTGGTAAAAAATTTAAATTTGATACAGATTTTCTTATAAGATTTAAAAATGTCTGAAAATTGGTATTTCTTCGCGTGACTTGCTGAAATTCAGGGTGAAATATGTAATAGAAGGAATTGAGATTGGGGAAATAAATATATAACATAAAATAAAGCTCTTTTTATACAAAATTTAATGGTCTCAGCTTGAAGTGTTTAGCATAATTAGTTTCAGAGATATTGTAAAAGGTGAAAACGTTTGCACGTCTGAAAAAGTAGGCTTCGTCACATAAACAAAAACTGTATAACTCTTAAACCAAAATTGTGAAAAATAAAAACAATGCTATTTTGAATTATTCAGACATGTAGAAAAGTGTATACAAAAAATCAAAAACATTAAATATGGTCATGCAACCAATTAATATTTGATTGGTTGAGTTGAAATGGAAAACCCATCTACAAACTTCACTTTTGTTTTATTTAATTAGGAAACACGATTACATTCTTCTGTAAAATTGATATGAAAATTTAATATGAATATACGAGTACATAAAGTACTTGAACAATTTTGGATTATTCTAGAAGTCATAGGGTTTAGATAATATAGGCGATATATTCTACAAATATCTATGATCTATATTGTGAGAAATACTAAAAGAGTGTTTTTATGTTAGATAAAAAAAATTATGCGCATTACGATAACATTTTAAAATACATACATATTATGCATATGCATATTATGTATGTTCTTTAGAAATTACTGCTGAAGGAGAGTGTACTACTTTATCCTCATACAAGTGAGTTATTTTAACCACAATTTCTGATAAAGAGAACGATGATTCACAAATGATTTCAAGAAAATAAGTTTAGAATTTCCTGTTTATTAGGATATAATAGAAATATTCTATAAATATATTTTTAAAAGATTTTATATTTTTACTTATTTACAGTTACTTTATTCTTTTCTGAATCATTATCAATTTGGTTTCGAACTAAGACATAATTTCTAATGACGATGAAAGCAGCTGTTAGCAGTTGCTCTGTCAGTCTTTATTTTACATTTGTAGATATTTTCAACAAAACCACGGTAAATTTATAGAATATCTTTCAGTTGAGAAGGATATGTATGTATACGTATGTATGTATATTAGTAATTTTTGCTATTTGTGCTGTAAAATATTCAAAAATGTATGAATATGCAATTTTGTTCTGTAGGAACAATAATTTATCCTTCTATTCTAACTTTTATTAGCCATCTGTATTTTAAAATAATCACAAGATAAGTATAATATTTTACATCAAGGAAATTATAAATTTTCGCGTCATTTGAATGTCTTCATCTTTACAAGTAGAATTCCATTTTCATAGTATTAGTAAAAAAAGCAATACGTGGGCTAATAAATTCAAAACTTCTACACGAGTCTTCAATTAATAAATGTTCATAAATAGAAACATGGAATTACAAAACTGTGAAGTGCTAGCGAGTATGTGGGTTTATTAGGAATTCCGAATGAATGATATTTAGCCGAACAAAGTATTTTATATCAATTAATATTTATAGTATTTGCTTAGTTAAATATACTCCTGGGCAAAATTAATATACCACTGACTATGTTCTTTCATACTTTTGCTAAATTTTTAATATTTAAATTCCATAGGTAAATTGTTTGGTAGAATTGAGTTTTGTTGCGCTATTATAGTTTAAAAATTGGTATAAGTAAGCGGTTAATTCAATAAATACCGATACAACTTAAAGTCGATCAATTTGATATTTTGTAAGTTCTGCATTTCAAATTTGTTTGGAAATATCGAAAACTTTTTGGAAGGCATTCTTGAATTTAAGGATGAATTGATCAGAATATGACTAACCATGAAGTAGTACTAACACCAACATTGCTGAACGATGAGTATTCCCAACGATATGTGACTAAAATTGTTAAGTGTGAATCATTCGACAGTAAGTTGCGTGGCTAAACGATTTAACCACACAGGAACTAATTCTCGAAAACGAGGACAAAAAGTCAATTAACCAAACAGATAATCGAATTCTTGTCGAACCTGTTGTGAAAAACAGAACCTATATAAATCCGCAACTAAAAAATTAACCCGAGAAAGTTGAAAACCTTTCAATTTCTTCTCGAATAAATAGAAGGAAATTAAATAAAGCAGAAATCTGAAATATAAATTTTCATTTAGCTAGGACTGCTAGTTTCATAGTTATTTTATTAAGAGTTAATGGTAAAAGTACTTCCGTTTACTCGATTTACGGAAATTTTGCTCACAAACCATATAGATTACATGAAAGAACAGTAGATGACTAACAAATATAAAATGTTGTTTATATATGACATATGTCCACGCTCCCTCGCCCGCACCCGCGCCTGCAGCTGCCCTCGCGCGCGCGCCCTAGCCCGCACCTGCGTCAGCGCCTCAAACCGTGCCTCTCCACCCACGACCCCGTTGGGACGACGACCCCGGTCGCGTCTGCGCCCGAGCCCGCACCTGCGCCCACACTTGCACCCACACCCGCACCCACGCCCGCGCACGCGCAGAAGAACGCGCCCACGTCCATGCTTGAGCGCACGTCTACGTCCGCGCCCACTCGCTCCTCCACACCCGTAAACGCGCACGCATACACTCACAGAAACGAATTTCCAAAAACACGGTTTTCGGACTCAGGGGACCAAAAACGTGAATATCTACTAAACTTTCGATTTCGAAAGTTTTGGACGAAAACAATACTTTCTGTTTTAGCTACATTCCATATAGGGTAAGAGAAAGTAAAAATAAAATGCTTGTTTGATTTTTACCTGACTTATTGAACTGCCGCCGTAATCATGGGTTCTCTATTCGTTTTGTTCTTATATGTTAGCATTTTAGTAAATAATGTGTCTATAGCAGCTCCAACAGATGCAATGAGAAGTCGTTTTGTTCTTTCTTCTTTATTTAGAACCTTATTCGTATAAGCCGTAATATTTTGAATTACTCATTCATTACGCGATTTATTCGCAACTGTGAATACAAAATTATTATTAGGACCAGTTACACTTCATCCATTTTTTCGTCATCCCTTCGTAGTCGTCCTTGGAGCGTATGCGGTTATATTATCCTGATTATATTGTTAAATTCCTATTTTCTGGAATTCATTTTTAACATAACTGTAGTCTGACACGATAACGGCTCAAATATTACAATACCTTCCGACCTCAATTGTAGTTCTCAAGGGATGGAAATGCCATATATTTCAATTTACTCCTGTGTTACTCAGAAAACAAAATAAAATAATGCCTATTTTTTCCATTTCACCAACGATGATGAAATCTAGTTGATTTGCAGTATCACCATAAATTAGTAGGGCCTTCCTTAGTTGGTTGAAACCTGAAGAACGTTGTACTCACTATGGAAGAACTGATAAAAGATGCTACCTTTGGTAGTTATTATAACTGTAAATCTATCAAATAATTAATCTTTGATTCCATTTTCATGCGTTTTCCTTTGAAAATAATCAATGAACGGATGCATCATAATATCGCATTACTATAAACATAGCGGTGACACTTTTCAGTATACATGCATGATCTTCCCCAAGTTAAAACATCTTCTTATTGATATTATGTATTTGTTCCATCTTTTTCTAATTTCAAGTTCAATAAGGATCTTATTTAGTTCAAAGGAGTAATCGGTCATAATTATGTCGTTTAACTTTTAAATAGGAGCAGAATTCATCATTTGTGCTTGATGGTTGGATTATCAAGCACGAGTTTTGGAAAGCATTCCTTTCCAGCCGTCCGTTTACTGACGTTAAGATTATTTGATATTTTATTTTATTCCACAAAACCGTAGACACAGTTACGCAAAGTCATAGATGCCAAAGATGCCAAACGAAATGTGTGTACTTCAATTCATCTATTTGTTCGATGTTTAACAAAGATTTTTTTCCTATGATCCTTTTATCACTATCTGTTTCCTAATCAATGAGTAAAGCTATCTGTAAAATTACAAATAGCATCCCAACTCCCTCTGGGACTTTTCTCAATCAATCCAATCAAGAATTTCGTTAGTTCACCCCACCCCATTAAATATTATCCCTTTGGTTTTTCTTGCCATAGTAGTTTAAACTAAGTTAACCTGTAAGGTTATTGACAATTATTATACAACTTTGTTAAAAGAAAATAAAGATTTATCATTACAAACACTTTAAATGAATTAAATAAGATATATAAAGCGCATCAAATGAGATACGCATATACATATAGAAGATACATAAGTAGTTATAAAACATTTGCATGCACATAACTATACGCGGGTAATCCGTCGCTTTTTACCCATTTATGGTCCCGGCACCGTCCATTTTATATCTAACGTTAATACGAAACAGTCTAGGAACTAATGTTTTGACTGAAAATTCTTAAAAAACCCCTAGGAATCAAACATTGCGAACATATTTTTCATGTATTTTATTAAATTTTATAAACTGTAGCTTTTGAAATCTAAAAATAATATAGTATAATAATTAACATAATAATAAATTGTATTTATTTCCCAAGAAATTAATTGATACATTCAATTTAACAGTAAAGAAAATAAATAAATTAAGCGGAAAAAGTACTCACTTCAACTTGACCGCGTAAGTAGTAGTCATTCGGTCTTCCACTGTGGCCAATTTAAATAGTGTTAAGATTCATATCTTAACAGAAACCAGAGATGAGAGCTACGTAGGGAATAAATAAAATGTATAATTTATAAGTCTTAAATGTAGCAAGGAATTAAGGTAGAAATAAGTTTAAAAAATGTATTTCAAGTATGTACATATAAGTAACCCCAAAAAATGGGAAATATTCAAAACCAAATTCATAAGTGAAAGGTGACATCACAGTTCAAAAATCTAGGTAATATAAAGAACATAGACTGTGATAGCCGAGTAAGCATATCAGCACAGACGTAATAATTAAAATGCAACTAAGTCTTTCAGCAAAACTTTCTGTGTTATTCCTTTACGTAATAAATTTAAATTATAAATAAAAATGCACAAAACTAATATTAAACAATATTGAAACAATAAGGATAACACAGACGGCAAATTATAAATTAAGATACAGAAATACCTAATGTGATAAGACCATTAAAAAATAAATTAAATTAAGTTAATATTAGAAAATAGGCATTTGATGTAATAAACCATATAATTGTTATAAAACTACCAGACAGCAAAAACCTGGACTTCAAATCCACTACGTAATACGAAGGTCACGCCAAACTAATGTATATAAACATGTCATTTAGTGAAAATAAACGAGTCATAAATCTGAATTTTACTTGATCACTGCGACCCCCTTTCGAGCTCCAAAGCCTATAATTAGGGTAGTTGGAGCTAGTCATCACCTTGAAAGCATCGAAGCGTCTAGAGGGATTAATGTACAGCTCTTGAAAAATCTAAGCCTTTTTTGGACAACGGAGTAGTTGAGGCTGGCTACTCTTTTCAAAGGGCGAGTTCTTTCCTCATAAGACGCAAAGTTGCGGACAATAGTCAAGCTCCGTAACAAACAATAAATAAGAAAACAGAAGATAGAGTTTCAACGACTTGAAAAGCGAAATCATCAGAGTGTGTAAATGATAAAATGAGCTACTAAAAATGATGTGAATTATTGCTGATTTAAAAATAGAGACTTTAGAGTGACTCCAAGTTTGGGTCCGTGAAGTTAGTATGCTCACAAAAGGTACTAACGAAAGTTTTTCGGTCAATCGTTAGTGCTTGATTAGTTTTTCTTAGTGCGTCGTTAAAAAAAATTGCCGTATCAAGCGTTTTTGAAAAAATGACAATTCAAAATAGTGTGCTAACTTCACGCTTGGTTGAGAGCTTGATAACATTAATGAATTTTTTTTTGCCAATTGTTAATGCTTCGCTAGGGTTTCTTAGTGCTTCATTATGGCGTGCTAACTTCACGTTTTGCTGAAAGCACTAACGAAAATTTGAATGCTAGTTGTTAGTGCTTTGTTAGTGTAATAAAAGTTTGCAAATTGAGACTGCTCGTAGATGCTTCGGTATTATATTGTTATAGTAATGAACAACAGTATACAAAAAGCATCTTTTGAACAACACTGTTTTAAATCATGGCATTGATAGATTATTTTTGGACCTTATTTAACATAATGGTTAGTTCTGAAAGAATCTTTATCAAACAAGTAGAAACGTTACATTAAATGTGTTATGCAAGGATGTAAAAATTGACTCATTTAAACTAAATTTCTACATAAAAGTATCACAAGGTGATTTAATATTTAACCCTAAAAGGTATTAACCAAAAAATACTTTTATAATTTTTTATGCACTGTTGAGAATTTTTAAACACATTTATAGTTAAAGTTGATACTTATACATGCAAAATACGAATTTCTAAGCTACTTTAAAACAGACACAAAAGAACAAATCCTTGAAACTTGTTTTCTAGTAAGAATTAACGAAATCGTTAAATAAGTATATCACAAAATAAATTTAATTGAAATATTTAAATGAAAAGGATTTCATAGTCAACAGATTTTATTGAGACGCTAAAATACTTCAGCACAATTCTGAATGACGCAGTAATATATTTTAGGATTCTTAATTCTAAGATGACAAGAATAGTATAGTCATTAAAGTCAATTAGTAGTATATATATTTATCTATGTATGACTTTGGAAAGCAATAAAACGGATACATTTTTTATAACTACATTATTTCAACGTTATGTTTAATTAAAATGTTTTGCTATACATATTGTACATACACGTACATACATATATACTACTACTGCATAAAAACCTTATTTCTTATAAATTACTCCAGGAGTTGCAAAACCAAATAGTAAAACAAATATACTAAAACCAGAAATAGATTTTTATTAACCAAGTTTATCTAATTGAGGTGAGATTAGCCCTGTCTAAACAAAAATATTATAAATTTCTAACTTTTATTATGAAGTCTTTAAAATGCAAATTAAAAAACATAAAAACTGAAATATTTTAGATAAAAGGTTACTACTAATGACTTTTTCTACAGAAATTTATTTCCAAAGTCAACAGGATATGTGTATTTTACTGTTATTCAAGTTCTAATTTTTAGCGCTGCTGCTAGGATACAAGCTCTTATGGTTATTATTTACAACTAGTTTGCTACAAGAAACAGATATTGTAAATTAATATGGCAAAACATGTATGTAACTAAATAGCAAAGAAGCAATGGACGTATTATATCACAAATAATGTATCTAATAAATAGGCACAAATCATTGGTTGTTAGCATTTGCACATACATATATAATACTTTATTATTTCTAAACAAATTTCTGTTTAAATGATTTGTAAATAATTTGCAATCTGAAAAATTTCACCTTAAGATTAGCGAAGTAAATAATAACCTATCAGGGTTAATGGAATGCAGAAGTTATACATATGTAATTGTAACTACAACTAATCACCGAAAACTAAAAAAATTGGGATGCTAGTCTAAAAATTACAAAAAAAGACTTCACTAGGATATTTCTGTTCACCATTAATAATTGTAATAGTGCATTACGAACATGAATTTGATTAGAAGGCACATTACTTGCATAATTACAATATCTTAAATTTATCAACCCGTTAGACTAATAAGTATTTAATTCTGGCGCCTGACTTTGAATGCTCAGATCCTTAAAACCACCCAACCGATTTATATTAAAGGGACGACATTTTAAAGACAATTTATATATGCACATGTAAAATGAAATTTTTCGAAATAGTCGTTTATTTATTAGAACAAAATATAATCGAAGAAATGCGATACGTAAGCTCTATTTTATGCACTTGGGTATTCACTCCGCGGAAAAATGTACCCACCTCGATCGGGTTTGAACCCGTGTCTCTTGGACGCAGAGGCAAACATGCTAACCACTATATCAGTCGGGGCCGGCCAGCTAAAACATACTACAGTATTTACAAAGTATGTTGTCCTAAGCAAGGTATCGTGGATATTATGCAATTGTGCAAATTGTGAAATATGTTCTGTTGTCATTTTGAAGGTGTCAGTTCACCAATATTCGGTTATTGTAACATCCCTGCTCTGAAATGTTCCATGAAAAATGAATTTTAGTAAGGAAAAGTTTGTGGATATGACTCTTGTGCTGGAAGAAGCTCAGAGATATAGTCTTTTAGCGAGTGGCATATACCACCAACGTTATCCTGAACAAAATGGCTCACGAGAGAAATTTTAATAAACTGTTAAATCGATTCATAGGATTCACAGGAAACCATGCTTATCCGAAACACTTCAGAGCGAAGACTATAACGCACGGGGTAAACGAACTGATGGTTTTTTAGAGATTACAGAAAATCTTCGCTGCAGTCAAAAAGACATTATCGAAGCAACAGAGTATAGGTGGAGGATCTGTAAGCGGAATCCGAGAAAAACATAAATATTCTAGCTATCATGTCCAGTTGCATCAAGAACTGAACAATACTGATCTTCAGCGAAGAATAGAGGACAAGCCAAAGAAACCAATAAAAAACAGCATAGAGATCAAAAGCGAAAACACAAGTAAAACTAACATGGAAACATCGGAAACTTGTTACCATTTGGGCGTAGCATTGGTAGGGTGTGTACAAAGTGTTTATAAAGAGGCGATTCAAGCGGCTAGCAGCAGTTCTATTTTAACTAAAAGTCAAAGTAGACGAAACTTCACTGATGAAGGCAAATGCGATTTTGTCGAAATGACTTGCATTAAACCCTGTTTTAATACAGAATAGAGCACCTACGCGGAGCAATACCCGAAATTAGTTCATTTCATATAATACCCGGGAATCTGCAATATTAACATAATATATCTCTACGAGGAGAAAATTTATAGTGAACCTAAGACCTTCGAAAAATTAAGATCGAAAAGGAGCAAACTACTTTGCAACCTTACCTTTTTCAACGTTGCCTAGAAGAAAATATTACGCCGAGATGTATGCAACTAACATTCCACAAACAAAATTACGCTACTCAAAGAATATTGCATAGAAGCAGTCTCGTATTACTATGAGAAGTAATCCACTACAAGAGAAGTAACCTTAATAACGTCAGTTGATTTGCATCTCCGATTGAGTAATGTCTTATATCCTTTGTTATGGAACACAGAAGATCAACTATCCGTGTTTAGATCTTAAATTGACAGAAATTTAACCAGAACCAAACCTAAAATAAAAGCAAAGACCTACACTTAAATAAAAAATCATGGATCCTAAAGATGTAATTCGTAACTTGTCGACTTATACGCTGAACGAACATGAAATGAGTATTCCAGCTACAGGCTGAATTAATTTTTGTTTTATTACACAATGAATCACCTACGTGGAACACTACTGAGAATAAGTTTATTTCATGTAATACTCGCGAAATCCTCAAAATTATTATATACGTATATATATATATATATATATATATATATATATATATATATATATATATATATATATATATATACAC